>LPNX011063393.1:291417-311616 GCA_001517045.1 Pseudotsuga menziesii
ATCATTCTACAGGAAAAGATAGTTCTTATTAATATAAATCAGAGATTACAAGATAGATACAACCTCTGACGGCACGTCTGCGAATCGGAGAAACTAAATCCCCCACTTGGGCCTCCACCACCTCAATCCTCCATCTCTCAATAGCAAGCTCACTAGCAAAGGCAAGCTTGGGAAGAAGACAACAGTGCTCCAAAGGGACAAAGGGATGCAGACTCAAGTATAGTTGTGGAAACAATGGACTATAGTTTCATTGCTTCAATCTCTCTATATGCCTTCAATGTACCAAGGGGTTCCTTATATAGCTTCACAAGGGATAATGAAGGGTCGAATCCGAGCAATCTCAAGGCATATGGAAGGCCAGGAGTCAAATGAGTCGGATCCAAGTCAAGGAAAACTCCAAAAGGATTTGGACTTATGCACACATCCCGATGTACACAGTTATAGGAGTCAAACCCGTGTATGTACGCGGTTATCGGGGAAAAATCCACGTATATCATATTTTATATAGTTTTTAGGGATGGTCAAGGTAACATCAAAGGATAAAATATGGTCCATGGGGTCTAAAGACTCTGCAGCGGGACAGGGGAAGGCCATACAAAGTGTGATTCACCTAGAGTGGTGAAATCCGCTATAACAACGTGCACCCCTGGCACATTCATCAAATAGCCAAACAATCAATCATTATTTGATAATACAATCCAAATTGATTGTTCCATAACCAAGCAATGACATTGGTAATCAGATTCAATAGGAAATTGCAATTCTGTCTACTACAGAAATTAGTTTGCTTCTAACATAATATGAATACCCACTTACAATGCATCCTCCTGACACAATCTTATGCAAACCAATAGTGATTAGTAGTCGTCAGCAATTTCTTAAATCTGAAATTCACAATTCAAATTTAACAACCCATTATGCGTACCAACTAGCTTCACAGCCATGAGACTCTTCTCATAGGTTTGGCTCTTTCACATGGTAGATTTTGGCATTTGTCATGGTCTTAATCTCATTGCCATGCTATAAATAATCTACCTGAAACCTGAGCTTCAATCATCCAACACAATCTTATGCAAGCCAATAGTGACTAATAGTTGTCAGCAATTTCTTAAATCCGAAATTCACAATTCAAATTTAACAACCTATTATGCATACCAACTATTTTTACAACCATGAGACTCTTCTCATAAGGTTTGGCTCTTTTACATGGTAGATTCTGGCATTGGTCAGGGTCTTACCTCTCACTGCCATGCTCGAAATAATCTACCTAAAACATGAGCTTCAATCAACCAAACACTTGGTAAGTCTGGATGCATATAAACTTCTCATTGCTACAACCGTCACTAAAGCATTTTCAGAATTTATAAAATTCAAATACTTCCAGTTGTTAATCACATCAATATTACCAAAACTCATTTACTTCATGCAATCATTATCATACTAACATTTGCAAGGCATAGTCACATCATTCATGCAATTAAATGAAATTTTTAGATACTCCTTACTTCACAAGCGTATCATTTGTACCACCTAGCTCTTCCATAGCGCATTTTTGGCAGCCAATTGATCATGAGTATCCTGCATTCATAACAACCTTTGAAATGGTTCCTGAATTGTCATCAATTCATCATTTCAGCCATTAGTTATTCATACTATCATATGCACTCATCTCAACGCATCACAACATTTGCACCTTTACCTATGCAATCAGTCACTCACACCCTTCATATGCATCCATCCAATGCATAACTACAAGATTCATAAAATCTTTTTAATGCATATCCATTCAATGCTACCTTGCATTGATTCAAGAATACTATGCATTAAACACACCATGCATGGCCTAACCATGACTACTTCATATAGGATGCATTACTATAATCAAGATCATCAGTACTTACTTTTCCTTGGGCTACTAAGCTCAATCAATATATACAGGCATGACACCTTTCTATATTCAAATATCCACATGGTATGAGGTCTCTTACCTTTACCACTCCATGGAATTGTCATAATCAACTCTTACCTTCATGGGTCGTACTTACACCCTTGGCATTACTAGTTTGGTTGGTATCTTGCAGAGAATTGCAGACTTTGCTCACCAACTTTTGATTATGGACCGGTTGCCTTATCCCTTTCTTCATAGGGTTGCTGGTCATATTCATCAGCATCAGCAACATATTCAGCTAGGTCCATGTTGTCGTTGGTTTTTCCACTAATTCCAACACCAATGCAATGGTTATCATTAGTGGCTCGTTATAAATATATAATTTTCAATATTCTTATCAACATGTAATATCCTATGCATGCAATACATATCCTCATACATTTCAAGTATAAAACTTAGGAATGTAGTTATAATCAACAAGATAGGGTTTTAAGGAAACTTCCATTTTCAAGTCCCACATCCTTGCATGGAACTCCTCTTCCACAAAACAGCTGGTTAGCCTTCACTAAGCACTACGCATCGGCAATCGGATCTTCTACTTTTCTCCGACGTGTCAGATCTGTAGTCATATCGGTAGCTGCAACGGCGGACGTTCAGTCCACTTACCTCATCCAACGTAGCTCATCAGCTGTCCAATCAACTAAATTTTTTCGACATTTCGGGCCAATCCTCCTTTGGATTCCAACGTATCGGTGGACCGATCCTCTAAAGTTTTCTGACGTTTTCTATACTTAGAAAAAATTTCTTCTTTTTCGGAAATCTTTCTTCTTCGGAAATTTTTCTTCTCTCTTCTACCGTCGCATCGGCTGGTCGATCGTCTAACCTTTACCAAAGTTTCGGCGATCTTTCGGAGATCTCTGCCGAAACTTTCTCTTTTCTTCTGCCGCTGCATCGACAAACTCATCTTCTATTTTCCTTCGATGCTTGCCGCTGCATCGGCTACTCAATCAACTAACTTTTTCCGATGGCTCCCATACTTAGACGAATTTTCAATTTTTTTCAAAATTTTCGTCTTTCTACTTTCTTCCGCTGACGGCATCGGAAGTCCTTTCGGCTAACTGAACCAACGTATCGGCTCTATTCCCTTCTTTCTGTTGGTGAAATAGTCCCTTCCGCAGCTGCAACGGCGGAACATCAAACACTATCAACTTCCGATCGATGAACTAATTCTTTGACCAGCATCGGAAGTCTTTTCTCAACGCCAGGCTAGTGCTTTTGGCTTCTGCAACGGCAGAACATCAAACCTCTATCTTCTTCCGATGGCCGACGATTTCTATACTTAGAAAATTTTTCAAATTTTCTTCATGGCGTCGGCAGTCGGGGAACTTACCCGTCGGACGCGTAGTCATTTGCCATCCACAACGGCGGACGCTCGAACAGTTATTTTCTTCCGACGGACATCGAACACTTAGACAAATTTCCCATGATTTTTCCTTCAACTATTCCCGTCAGGCGTGCTTTCATCTAACTCTTCCGCTACGTCAGAAGTCCATTCCACTAACTCTTCCGCTACATCGGAAGTCTAGTCCACTAAGTGTTCCGACTGTTCAACACTTAGACAAATTTTTGGAAGTTTTCTGTCATCCATTTCTGATCTTTGCTGGACAGAAAGCAATCCAGCTTCTATCACTGCATCTTGGTGGTCCATTCAGGCCCATGCTGCAACATGAGCTTTGATACCACGCTGTCATGTCCCCGACCCTCTGACCGGTGAAGAGGATGCGACCAACACCAATGAAACAGGCAAACAGCCCCATGAACAAGAACATGACAACAATGCTGAAATTACAAGCTTGAACATAATACATAATGCATACTAAGATGCATAATCCATCATACAAGATCCATAATATTCAACATTCAGCAGAAGCAAATAGTTACATTCCAGCATTGAACATGTTCATCATAATTCATGAAATAGTAGATATAGCAGAGATGAAACAGTCAGGATTACTTATCTTTTAATGAAGAACTCTCTCGCAACCAGCTACATCATTGCAACGTTCCACCCAACCATAGGCCAGTGTGCTCATCAATCTCTCAGCAACACTGCCACCCCCGAGTTGGGCATGATTCCTCAAGGAATAAGGGTCAATGCAGGCTTACACATAGCCAAGGTTTTCCAACACACAGCCAAACCCACACCATAGGGTTCACCAAGTTGTCAAGGAGCTAGGATAGGCTAAATGCCAAGCTGGTGACCTCAACACTAGTCTTCTCATGCATACCCAGCCTCTAATCCCACTCTCAACAGTCTGAAGACCACCCACTACATACCGCAGCAAACAACCTACTCACGGCTTTGTGATGAAGGCAAAGACAACCGGAGACAGTCCCAAACAAAAGATGAAACACAGCTCAAGCCCACAAGCCAACTCAGATTTTTTCTTGGCCCTAGCGTGGCCAAAACAACTCAACAGCAACCTAGACCAGGGTACTTCAGCAACTCAACCTCATAGTGGAAACGATGGAAACTTACATAGTCCCAACAATGGATAAGAAACAGAACTCCCAGCATAGCCATGGGAGACTCAGCCAACGGGTGTGGCAATCAATAGCCAACCCAACATCCAACTGCCCATAATACACAATTACTCCATGCAGTCGCTGAAGAAACTACACAGACAGGAAATGGGGAAAGAACAACTCACAGCCTGTGCGCAAAGGAAGAAGACACCGCCCATGCAAAACATGGAAGAAACACACATGCACAGTCCGAAGATGGGAGAAGAATCAGACTCTCAACAGCATCCAAAAATCGTAAGAAAAACGACAGCAACCCAAAACGTGGGTGAAACCAACAACAAGCCCGAATCACGGGTTAAACCAACAACAGCCAGAATCGTGGATGAAAGACCACAGCAACACACATACACCGCAGAAATCGGGCCCTTGAGGCCGTTCTACCTGATCGCTGCATGCACAGACCAAAGAAGAACCCCGATGGGTGTGTGAGGAAGAACAGAAAGAAGAATCCCAGCTTGCGCGTGGGGTAAAACAACACTCCCTGCGTGAAGGGGAAACTTACATAGACCACAATCAGCAAAAGGTGGAGAGCTCGACCGATTGCCTGCGTGAGGAGGAAAAACAGAAGTGGTGGGAAGAGTGGAGACCAGGCGTGAGAGAAACGATGGTTCTGCCACTGGGCATGTGTACTGTCTGAACTGATAACAACCTGCCAAACTGACGCCTCCCCATGCCCACATTTCCTCAAGCAATAACTGCCCTCAACTAACTCAACAAAACATTAAAGAGGTTGGATGAGACAAGGGAAGATGGAAAATCAACAAGGTGGTAACACATGGGTTTCCCCCCATAAACCAAGGTTTGACATCCCCCTCCCCCTTATCCTTTGGAATAATGCCCTTTTCATTTCAACGTTGCACTGCCGTTGCTGGTTGTGGTTTATTTTATTTGATGTGTGTATTTACATGATGCCACATTATAATGTGCCGGATAGCACGATATACAATCGGCAACTATCCCCATTGTGAAAACATACACAACCAAATCAATGGTGGGGATTTTGCCTTTAGCTCCTCACCACGATTAATTACAATATATACATCATGCAAATGGGGTCAAAACCGAGGTGTTACACTATATATATATATATATATATATATATCATGAAATTTGAAAAGAAAATAAGATAAATAATTAAATTCCCTTATATGAAACGATAGTCATAATCATTTTGCTTGCTTCGAATGCTTAATGATATCAACCATGCCCACCTGACCAAAATTAAGCAGACATCATTTCTTCCCTAGCAGAAAATCTATTAGTAGTAGTGAGCTTATTCAAAATTACATACATGTCTAAATTTATTCTATTTGCGAAACCGAAACTTAAAACTAAGAAGCAATAAAAACAAAAAAGAATAAGAGGAGAAACATTTAATTGGAAGTCTTTAAAAGAAAACTGCATCAAATATTTCTTGCTTGTCAACACTACACCTGCTTGTCAACCAAGCTCAACTTATAATATTTTCATGTCTGACCAGAAGTAGTTGGTCCATATTTCGACCCACTTAGATTTAGAAAATGATAATACACTTGGAAAAATCTTCAGATGGAAGAAATACCATCCTTGTACAGTCCATCCAATTAAACTGGACTTGAAAAAATCTACTAAAGAAAAAGAAGACGACAAAGAATTCAAATAAGGAGAGTGATAGATCGATGAATATAAAGCACCTAAGTGGATGGATGTAGAAATAAAGATGAAAGAGCTGATATCTCCATCAACACAAAACCTAAAATGGTTCAAATAAGATATTATTGGTCGAAGCAACAAACGACAAAAATAACAAATCTTCTCAATGAGTACCGTGACATATTTTCAAAACAAATTTTCAAGGGATTACAAAGACTTTAAATGCTCGGTACAAGAAATTGGAGAAATTGAGATTGACATCATGCCACATGAAAATATTGTTAAGAAGCGACCATATAAATTAGCTCATAAATACAAATACATTGCAAACAAGGAAATTGATAATATGCTAGTTGTTGGAATTATATATCCAATCAATCAATATGAATGGGAAAGCCCTATGGTCATCCAATCAAAGAAACATGACCTAAAATGATTACAAATCTTTGTTAACTTAAGAGGATTAAATAAAGTAACTCTCATTGACCCATTTCCAACGCCCATTGTAGACGAAATAATTAATGTAGTTGGAGATCATGAATGTTACTCCTTCACATGTGGATTTTCGGGATACAATTAAGTACCCATAGCTAAAGAGGATCAACACAAGACTACATTCGTATGTGAATTTGGGTCATTCATGTATAAATTTATGCCATTTGGGTTAAAAAAATCCCCAATAATATTTTCTATAATTGTCATAAAAGATTTCTGATATTGTCTCGATAAAACCATGGATGTCTATTTTGACGACTGGACCATTTATACCATGCTAAAAGACCACGTCTAGTGGCTTCGACTAATGCTGGAAAGATGTTGACAAATTAAGCTCTCATTCAACATAAAGAAGTGAATTTTTTCCATGCCTATCAATATACTCTTAGAACATGTTGCTTGAAAAGAAGGTACCAAAGTTGACCTACCAAAAATCAAATTCATCCTCTACCAAAAATCAAATTTATCCTCGACCTAAAGCTGCCAGTCAATCTCAAGCAAGTCAAAATATTACTAGGACATACAAGATACTATATGAAGTTCATTTGACACTACTCAAACATGTCATTCCCTTTGGAGGAATTGCTCAAGATTAATGCCAAACTTGTATGGACATGAGAATGTGTAGAGTCATTTGAACTACTCAAAATAAAATTCATCAAAGCCCCAATTCTTAGATTTCCAAACTGGTCAAAAAAATTTCATGTCCACATCGACACATTGGGTATTGCAATTAGTGCAATACTTACCCAACATGGTGATGATGGGATCGAATATCCCAATGCATATGCTAGCTAAAAATTAAATAAAGTAGAGCAAAATTACTCGATGACTAAAATGGAAGGGTTAGCTATAATTTTTGCTCTCTAAAAATATCATCACTATTTATTGGATAAGCCATTTATGTTTTTTACAGATCATCAGGCCATGAGATACTTAGTCAATAAACCACTACATGATGGATGAATATACCAATGGATTTTATTATTTCAAGAATTTGAGTTTGAGATACTAGTCCAACCAAGAAATTCTAACATTTGACCAGATCATCTATCTGGAATAGAAACTGGTGAAGAACCTGTCGGGATAGACAACAAATTGCTTGATGTATGTAATGTCCCCAAATACCATAAAATAAAATAAAAAATTATTACATTTATATATGAAGTCATTGATGTGGTTAAAGGACCTTTATCCTTCTTCAATAGAACGCTTAATGTCATCTTAACACTTCTTACATAACAAACTACCCAACATTAGCATGTATCCTATTTCATTGAGAATACTAATCTAGGAATATCAAAATATGCTTTCTTTTGTCAAAAGTTGCTATCTTTGATTGGCTAGTATTGCACACATGCTTTTGAAAATATTATTTTTTATTGTTAGAAAGTTAGTTGATTCAACTCATGGAAAATATTTTAACCTGGAAAAATTGAATCTAGACAATTTTCGATCAATATTTTGAATTACCCAACTAGTTTTTTCAAGTTAACTTAGTTACCCAGCCAAAAATTCCAAGGGACAATGAGTTTATCTTAGGTTAAGCCTCTAGAAAATTATTGATTGCATTAAATAAACCATATTTCGACATGTACAACTTGAAACTAAACTATTTTTTTATTTCTAGGTAAGTAGTATGGGCCCCATTTATAACATATCTATAAAATGCATATCATTTGCAATTAATTTGAGGGTGGCGCGGTTATGTTGTAGGAATTCATTTTTCATGGAATCCAATCTGTTTTTAATTAATTTGGGTGGCTCAATTATGGAATCCAATCTATTTGCAATTAATTTGGGTGGCTCAGTTATGGTGTAGGAATTCAATTTTCATGGAATCCAAATATTGATTTAGCATGGTGGGTAACTTGAAATTTTCATTTTTCATGGATGCAATATATTGATTTAGCATGGCTAGTAAATTAAAATTTTGTCATATGTGCAATATATGAATTTGAAGGGGGGTGTCTTTTTCTAAATGGAACTTACTTTGTTGCGTTTTCTACAACCACCATGTTCACAACGTCGTGTCACAACTTATCCATACAACAAATTTCTCTCTTTAAATTGTCTCAAGGTATTCGATATGTGAGCAATGTACTTGAAAAACACTGAACATTTTCCTGCCAAAAACAATGTAGATCGCACTTAAATAGCGTAGATCACACTTAATCTGATCCATTTCCATATATGATGTTTTTTAATAGATCAGTATGTTTTTTTTAATTTAAATTAGAATATAATAATACAGTACAATACAATATATATTCCAAAACATTTCCAGATGTGGAATGTACTTCAAAAACATTGATCATGTGCTTGAAAACACTATAGACTGTACTTAACCTGAACAACATCATTCCCAATTTAATGATTCCTACTAGGCCTACAATTTGATGTTCTAGAAATCATACTTGATTCCTTGAGCAAGATTTTGATCAATGTGATTAAGTCTTAACAATAAAATAGCTTGGCAGTTCAAAAAAAAAACTCCTCTAAGACCTTCACTGTGTATTAATATACATAAATATTTTTTATAAAGTAAGCTTTTGTAGTAAAAAAAGGAGAACAAGGTACAATTCCACACTTATTGAACATACTATCTGTCCATGCCAAACATAGATCTTTTTAAAGTAGAAACAATGTAGATCATTTTCCTATCAAAAATTGTGTAGACCGCACTTAAACAATGTAGATCGCAGTTAATATGATCAATATCATTTCCATATTTGTATGTTTTATTAATAGATCAGTATGTCTTTTTAAAGTTAAATTAGAATATAATCATATAGTACATTACAAATTTACAATACATATTCCAAAACATTTCCAACAAACTATGCAATGTACTTCAAAAACATTGATCATGCGCCTGACAAAAATAGTGACTATATATTATACTTAATATGAACAACATCATTGCCAATTTTCTATATATGGATGTTTTTTTAATACATCATTGTCAATTTTCCATATCAGAATGCATTTTTTTAATTTAAATAAGAATGTAATAATACAATACATATTCCAAATATGTTGCATGTAGCCAAAGATGACTAGGCCTGGAATTTGATGTTCTAGAAATCGTACTTGATTACCTATTCCAAATAGGCATCCTGCAACAAGAGATGACTAGGCCTGGAATTTGATGTTCTAGAAATAGTACTTGATTCCTTGAGCAATATTTTGATCAACATGATTGAGTCTTAACATGAAAAAAAACTTGGGATTTCAAAAAAGTGACTCCTCTGAGATCTTCACACTATATTAATAGACATAGACATTTTTTTAAGTAAGATTTTATATTAAAAAATAGGAGAAAAAGGTACAATTTCATAGTAGTAGAACATAATCTTCCAATTGACAACATAGATACTCTTTTTTAAAACTAAGCTTTTGTATTAACAAAAAAGAGAGTAAAAGATACAGTTTCAGTTACAAAACAGAGAATTTGGGACTCTTGCCATGCCCAACATAGATATTCATTTTAGTAAGTTATTGTATTCTCAAAAAATGACCCAAAAGCTATAATTTTAGTTACATAATAGGGTCTGGCCATGCCCTACATAATGGCGCTAATGCAAAATTAATCACAAAAGTTCTACGATTGAGAAGAGAAGTACCACATTCTCAATCGATTACATTTAATAAAAACAAACAGACTAGCTTAACTTAAGGTTCCTGTTAACTTAGAGCACACAAACTGAGACCACTAGGGGAAAAAATACTAAGACCACTATCATAACAAGATGCTACCAAGTGGAGGACATGTCTCCACCATTCCCCTAGGGGAAAGCTTCTTGCGCTAACATATGGAGGACGATGACAGCTGCTTCGATCAGCTGTGAATTCTTGCCATGTATGTTATTAAGTATTCCCATCTTAATGCCCATCTGATCCTATTTCATACGCATCATGTGCCCAATTTGGAAATTTAGTTCTGTAACCTCCTTTCGGAGATCAAATATCAGCTGAAGATCCTCATATTTTAGCTTGTTGCAACTAGCACCTCTACATTGCTTGCAGATCCCACTGTTTTGAGGATGTTGAACTTAATGTGACCAATGGTGATATATGCAATCGATGCAGATATTGTAGTTGATCCACTTTCCTTCAAGCCAATCAGGGTACGAGACTAATTTTTCAGTGTCGTAGTCTGTGGCTACTGCATTCTCATTCCATTCTATATGACAACCCCATGAGCTTTTGATCCCCTACTCTTCTAATGAGTGTCCATGGTCGAATGACATGCTATGTAGGTTTTCTTCATTGCTTTTAGTTCTCATAGGGCCTTCCCATGAGGCTTCTTCATCATAATTCATCATCTCAATGGAATTCATCTCCACGAAATTCATCTCAACGGAATTGATCTCTTCATGGGATTCGCTCTCTGACGACTCTTCCTAAGCCTAACGGGATTCCTCTATGGAATCTTCTTGGGATTTTCCCTCTCAGGACTTTTCTTGGACCTCATAGGATTCCTCTCAGAAATATTCCTAGGATATATGGTGTGATTCCCCAGAGACCTCAGACTCTTCACCCACTTGTTGGCCTCGTAAATTAGGAGGAAATTCCCCTCCTCGGACTTTACTCTTTCCATGAATTACGATATTTCTTGAGTGCAAGAGCAAGCAGAGTGAGAACAAGATTGAATGCAAGAAATTTGGAAGAAATTGTATTCACGAGTTGGTATGAGGCAAGAGAATGATGATTTGTAGTTTGATAGTGCGGACCTTTTATCATTTTTAGAACATAAATGATCTCTGATTTTCATATCATGTCTGTCAACCTTCATAATATTGATTTGAACCATCCCATAGTCGAATTCAGTGCCCAAGCAATTCTATCTTTGTGGTTGATCTCTCATGCCTAAGGTATTCTAAAAGAGCCAACTTACATGGGAGTTGGCACTATGGCTATTAACTGTACCTTTCGTTACTCCTATGCTCATTGGTGCGTCAGGTGGGTGGGAATATTATCCATGGGGTCACTTGTGTTGTACTATTTTTGAAAGAATTAAACGATATATCAATCCAGCGTACCTCAAGCATGAGAGAGATCAACCCGAGGCTTCAAACTTGAAGCCTTAAATTCCCTTCGTGTCCTATTTTATCGTTCATATAAGGGTTCAAGTGCACAAAAAAATTTCCCATTCAAAAGAAATTAATTTTGTATGGGGCCTTTAATAATGAAATTGACCATTATTTTGTAACTTTGCAATTGAAGGGCGGCTCGAATTTTTTGCATATCAAATTTTTGGATGGTTGAGGATGGACGATTAGGATGCAACAAAGGCATAATCCCAAAAGAGTCTACCCCACATTCCATCAACATTATTTATCAACATTTAAATCACGATGAAACTTTGAAACATTTAAAATTAAGTTTTAATGTTATTGCCACATTATATGTAGCTTATTCATCTAGTTGTTATTTTTTCCTGCATATGAGTTCTTGGGTTATTTTGGTTAGACATTGCTTTATTTTAAAGTGGAACAATGCAAATTTTACCATTATGATGAATAACTTGATTACATTGCTATTAATATACAATGAAATTTTGATGTATTACTATGTTTTCAAATGAAATGAATGGTTTACTTTAACATGCCATCATTCAAGGATTCAATATATACTAGCCCTATAAAGTGAAATAGGACCCTAGCCTTAAACATGTATATTCACTATGTATTATACATATTTTTATATTCAACAAGGAAAAAAATTGTATCTTGTTCTTCAAACTTTGAATAAATCTAGTAAGCTTGTAATTTTTATGTTTTGAACTTTATTTGACTAGTTCAATAAAATGCACACCCAACCCTTTTCATTTAGTAATTTAGTCATTTTTAGTTATATTGGATATATTTTTTTATTGTTTGTCACCTTCCTATACCTTTGTTTTTCCAATTTTGGGGGAAAAAGGCCTACGGTGCAAAAACACTACAAGGCTGCCTTCTAAATGTGAAATGCCCGCTTAATTCACTAAAATGGAAGCTTCTGAGGCTGAGGATGCTTGATGAAGTTATCTCCTTGGTGATGTTGGTATTCTTTGAAGACCCCAACTATCCTTGTACTTATATATTATACACATTTTTATCATTTTCAAAGATGTTACATACTTTATAAGTAACATGGTCATAACTGAAAAGAATGCCTAAAATCTTGATTTTGTTTCATAAAAACATAGTGTAAATCAATAACAATGGGCTTAGATAAATGACTGCAATAAATTATATAGAGGTAATTTTTAAAACTTGATTCCATATACCTTGAGTTATATATTCTATAGGACAAAATCCTCCTTCATAATTTTGAAATTTTGTCTAATTTGTATACGGTAATTTTTTTTTAATTGTATTTTTTATGTTTTGAACTTTATTCGAATAGTTCAATACAATGCACGCCTAGCCCTTAATGTTTAGTATTTTTTAGTGATATCAGTTGTATATAGTGTTTTTTATTGTTTTACACGTTCATGTACCTTCATTTTTCCAATTTTGGAAAAAAAAGGCTTGTGGTGGAAAAACACTACAAGGTTGATTTGCGTGCTTATCTCCTTGCTGAGGTTGGTAATATTTAAAGACCCCAACTATCCTTTTCCTTATACATTCCTCACTTTTTTATCATTTTTATAGATGTTACATAGATTATAAGTTGTACATGGTCACAATGAAAAGAATGTCTAAAATCCTGATTTTGTTTTGTAAAAACAGAGTGTAAATCAGTAACAATGGGATTAGAAAAATTCCCTCCATAATGTCTATAGAGGTAATTTTTAAAACATAATTGCATATACCTGGAGCTATATATACTATGGAAAAAAGCCTCTTTCATACTTTTGAAATTTTGTCTAATTTGTGTATAGTAAGTTTTTGAAATTGTAATTTTTTTGTTTTGAACTTTATTTGACTAGTTTAGTAAAATGCATGCCCAACACTTGTTGTTTAGTATTCTTTAGTGATATTAGTTGGGTATAGTGTTTTTCATTGTTTAACACCTTCGTGTACCTTTCTATTTCCAATTTTGGAAAAAAGGCTTGCGGTTGAAAAACACTACAAGGTTTCTTGACGAAGTTGTCTCCTCGGTGAGGCTGGTATTATTTAAAGACATTTAATATATTTGTCCTTATATATTCTACGCCTTTTTTATCATTTTAAAATATTTTATATAGTTTATAGGTAACAAGATCCAAAATGGAAAACATGTCTAAAATCATGATTTTGTTTAGTAAAAACATAGTGTAAATCAATAACAATGGGCTTGGAAAATTGTTCGTCATAAGGTTTATAGGGGTAATTTTTAAAACCTAATTCCATATACCTAGAGATATATACACTATGGACAAAATCCTTCTTCATAATTATGAGATTTGGTCAAATTTGTGTACAATAACTTTTTTAAAATTGTAACTTTTCTGTTTTGAACTTTATTTGACTAGTTTAGTAAAATGCATGCCTGAACCTTTTCATTTAGTATTTTTTAGCGACCTCGGTTGGATATAGTTTTTTTTATTGTTTGACACCTTCATCTACCTTTATTTTCCAATTTATGGAAAAAATGCCCGTTGTGCAAAAACACTACAAGGTTGCCTTCTAAATGTGAAATGCCCATTTAATTCACTAAAATGCAAGTTGTTGAGGTGAAGGTCGATTGAAGAGGTTATCTCCTCGCTAGATGCACTAGAAATTCAAAATTGGCAAAACAATGTGAAAATTTTGTTCCCAGAACATCCAATAGCACTTTTGCATTTTGTTTGTATGGAGTACGCTGTCGGAAGTTGTGAAACAACCTATTTCGGTAGCACTACCAACTAGTCTTCAAAAATCTCATGTTATTTGTTGTAAAAATGATCACCATCAAATATGGAATTCCTTGATCAAGTATATTCCTTTGATCACATTTAACGGTCATCTTGTAAGTCTTGTTAGAGCTGGTGCATAACTTCTACTAGGATCCTAAGGGTATCTGGTGCTTGATTTATATGTTTCTTCCTGCCATGTTCTTATACAAGTACATAATTTATTTATGACCCTTAAGAAGTATTTTTTTATATAGAAAATTTATATTTGGTATTAATGTTGACCATTTTGTTGATTATTCACAATAACCTTTCAATGGATCATTTAAACCAGTCATTTGAACAAAATATTACTCAAAAAAGAGGTCGACGCAAGGAAGTAGAATTGCATAATATTCTAGTTTTTCAACCACATAACATTGTCCTCCAATTCACTCATGTTGGGGGTAAAAGAGTTGTTATTCGTGTTTCCCTTCAACAATGTCAAGCATTTACAAATCAAAACTCCATACCACAAAATATTAGAATGGATTTTCCTCAAACAATAGGAAATCAAGTAGAAATTGTTGATATTGAATGTTCTTTATGTAAGGAATGTATGACAAATAACAATGTTGCTCGACAAATCGGGAAACCATTGTCTCCAATTATAGTTGAAGGGAATGGTAATGTACAATATAGAGGTCTTTACCATAATATTAACTCGGTTTCACATAATGTGGTCTGAAATGTTCATCGAATATCAGTTCTTGATGTTGTAACGAACAACAATGTTGCTCAACAAACCAGGAAGCATTTCTCTCTAGTTATAGTTAAAGGGAAAGGTAATGTACAATATAGATATCTTTACCAGAATATTAACGTTGTTTCATATAATGTGGTCCCAAATGTCCCTCAAATATCAATTGTTAATGTCATGACAAACAACAATGTTTCTCAACAACCCAGACAGTCATCATCTCTAATTATAGTTGAGGGGAATGCTAATGTACAACATAGAGCTCTTAACTCGAATATTAACTCTGTTTCACAGAATGTGGTCCCAAACATCCCTCAAATATCAATTGTTGATGATGTAACAAACAACAATGTTGCTCAACAAACCATGTGTTATAGTCCAAAATGACACATCTCTTCTTGTGACCACTTTCCCATGATTATGTCACATGTCGACACTTCCATGATGACACTTCATGAAAGTCACTAAAAGTCACTGAAAAAACACCTATATTGGAGGACCCATATCTAGAGTTTTGTAACTTCATTTGACCTCTTCATTGTACCGTTGGAAAGGTATCTGAGTCAGCTAAACATTTCTAGAATACATCAAAGTCTGAAAATTCCCATAAATACCCTTAAAATGAGCATATTTTACCTATACATGACTTTTCATGCATGGTACCTACGTATTGTACGTAACTTGTTCTACATGGCAACCACGTATCAGTTTGTGTGCAAGACTATTGACATTGAAACTCGTGTATCCCTTTGTATACACAACTGTTGCCACTACAACTCACGTATGTACATGACTGTTGTCACTGCATCCCGCATATTTTTCCTATAGATGTCAAAATGGATGTTTATTGAATTTCAGGTATTTTGGGTGGTTATGCAACTGACTCCTTCGATTGTAACTACTTTTTCTTCGACCCTATCTCTTTAGAAAGATATAAATAGAGGTAGAGAGGTCCATGAGAAGAGACTGGGAACTTTTTCATTGTTATCCTGGAGGAATTTGGACTCTCTTTCCCCCAACCTTTTCCCTAGAAGCTATCTCCTTGTGTTGCAGAGCTTGGAGGCTGAGTTCCTTGGAGAAGAGAAGCAACAAAACCAGATCAAGGTTTCATGAGGTGCCCAACTTGAATAGAAGGTATATTTGTACTTCCTTTTCATGATTAATAAAGATGTGATTTCCTTCTTCTTCCCAAATCATTGTTCAATGTGTGATTGAATCTTTTTTTATGATTAGATGTTTATGTTAATCAGATTAGGATTTCATATTACTTTGATTATCATTGTTTTACATGTGGTCATATTGGTTTGAGGAAGGTATAATTTGTTTTGCAGCTCTCTTGTAGCAACAGGAGAAATAGGAAGATTGTAGGGCTTCTTGCCATCAAACTTCATTTTCCAAGGTATGAACCATTCTAATCTCTTAAACTTGCTTATATATACTTGCAGAACTATAGGCATCTCTCTTTCAACCCCAGTACGTTGATGGCCTCTTAAACCCTAGCCATAGGAAATTTTCCTCTACAACAGAACTGGCAACTCCAGTGGGGAGAGACTTTTATTTTTGGGGTTTCTCTGTATTTCTTCCAATTTTTTGCAAGTTTCTAGGTCCTTCTTTCCACTTAATAACACCTTCTAAGTCTGATAGTACACCTCCCATTCCTTCCTAAGCCAGTTATTGGCCTTTTCCCACCCATACGTGAGCATAAGACTCCACAGTCGCATGTATGGTATGTACACACAACCTGATATACTATAAACCTGCATATGACACATGACCTGTCAGTAGGGAAACCTGTGTATGCCCCTAAACAATGTTTTTTCCTCTTTTTCATGGTTTTTTCTGTTGTTTGAGGGATGTTTGGTAGGTTTTTTGGGGTCCTCTGCAGGTGCATGACTCCAAGGAGTTAGTGTCATCCCTTTTGGATGTTCTTTATCTATGTGGTAAGTCTTTTTGTAGCATTATGTTTTTCTCTTTGCTCATCCCCCCCACCCCCTTTACTTGGTTTGATTTTTGGCTTATGTTTTTGGTCAGCCTCTGTTAGTAATCTTTGTCTGAAATTAGAATCTTGTTGGTATTTGTTTCCTTATTATTTTGTTGGTTAACTTCACCTTTTCTAAGTAGTTGACTTGTCTCTTATGCAAGCCTTCCTTCCAAGTAGGGTTTATATTGACTTTAGGGCATTCTAGAGTCTGTTTGATGGTTGTATAACATAGTTCCTTTTGCTGTGTTCCTGTCATTTGCATACTTTAGTTTGTAGGTAGTTTTTCTTTTGAATTTATAAAAGTAAAAGAAAAGAACATATAGTTGTTTAATATGAATTTAGATTAGGGTTTTGTCTTTAATGCACTACATATCATTATTCTTGAAAAAATAAAAAAAATTGTTCTTTTGTGGATTTCAAGTTTTCTATTTGAAAAAGACAGAGAATAGTTTTTTATTTTTTCATTTCATTTCTCTTTGCTTAGTCATATTGTTTCAACATTGAGTCAAAACACCATTGGTTTCACTTTTCCACCCCCTTAGAGTAATTAATAACCCTTTAAAATAAACGCTTAATATTTAAAATTTATTAGTAACTGTTTGTTTATAGGGACAACACACACTAGTCTAGGCTAGTGTTTTGGGTTAGGGATATCTTAACTGCCCAAAACTTTCACACTAAAACATAGTGGCCTATCTATTAGGAAATCCAAATTTGTTGGGAAATGCACCGGAAATCTCCTCTCACACAAGAGTCAAGCGCGAGGTTGTGCGATACTGAGTTGTTGGAGATACCCCTCCACTTCTTAGTAAAGAATACACCAAAGTTGTTGTACGTTTGGGGACTCATCTAGTACCTCCTCCCGACCCCATGTAGTGCCTGGTACTATTTGGGTTTTGGGCTTTGCTACCCTTCCCATGTGCATCGGATGGACTGACGACTATTCTGCCAGAATTTCTTTGTGATTTTGGTAGCCTTAGTATCTTGTCTTCTAGGATGTTACACAGGTGGCATTGGAAGGATATTTCCAGTGCACCTAGGGTATACTTGGAAGGTAACCTCGGCAGACAATATGGGAGGGTGGTTGGGTGATTCCAGTGCTTACACCCAGAGGTCTCTTCACAAGATGCGAGGTAACTACTCTCCTTCCTTCACTGGTTAGTTCTGGACCCTCATCATCCCATACTCTCCTTTGGAAGGCATCTTTGCTTTCCTTGTTTGATACTTAGGTATTTCTCTAGTAGTGTGTTCTTTGTACTGTTGGTTTCTTGTTGACCTTAGGCTTTGTCTCCTTATTTGAAACTATGGATAAGACCCCTTTGAGCACCAACCAAGAGATCCCCATGCTGGGAACTCCTTGTACTATTCCTCTCACAAAGAATGTTGGTGTTCCTTTGATGGCCACCTTGAATATTCTTGTATTCACCCTAGGGCTACCGGTGTGGTTGTTTTCCACTCCAATTGTCCTGAATTCTCATGATGCTTCTCAAGTAAGCTCATTATATCAAAGGAATCAAAACACTACTTCACATTCACCTGTAGTTGCTTATCCTCCTCCTTCTACCTCATGTGGTGAAAGTACTGATACTAGTAATCGACAGTCTAAAAGGAGTAAAAGAAGGAGGAATAGGAAGAACAATCGTAAGCAAGGGGGCACCCATTCAACCTCTGCAGTTTAAGTTGAACCTCACCACCCAGCCTCTGCAGCTCATGTTCGGGGCACCTATCCAACCTATGTAGGTCATGTTGGATCTAGTCACTCAGCCTCTGCAGTTCATGCTGAGGGCCCTCGTTCAACATCTATAGGTCAAGTTGAACCTCCCCATCCAACCTCTGCAGGGCATGTTGGATCCATCCACCTAGCCTCTGAAGGTCATGCTAGGGGAACACACTCAACTATTGCAAAGCATGTTGATCTTTCCCGTCCAACCTCTGCAAGCCATGTTGGACCCAGTCTCTCAGCCTCTACAGGTCACGTTGGGAGCAGTCTCTCAGCCTCTAGGGTTCATACTGAGGGAAAACAGTCAAAACACAAGCCCAAGTTTCCTTGTAAGATTTGTGAGGGAGACCACCTTAGTTATCTATGCCCTGCCATTGCAGAGGTATGGAGAGTTTGGTTTCATGGTCATCCCTTTTTTTAACATCCTGAATTTTTTCAACAACAAGCCTCTCTTAGTCAGGTTGGACCCAGTCACCCATCCTCTGGTGGTCATGCTGGGGGGAAAATATCAGCCTATGTAGGTCATTCTAATAAAAAACAGTCAGCCACTGCTATTTATGTTCACACCGTTGCGAAAACTGGTCATTCGAAGTGAAAACTTAAGTTCCCTTGTAAGATATGTGAGGGAGATCATCTTACTCACCATTTCCCTGCTATCGCAGAGGTGCGAAGAGTGTGGTACAAGACTCAAGATTATCCTACTCCTGAACAACCTATAGTTTCTCAACAACCTACTCAACCTTTAGTTGATCTAGTGGTTGAACCTTCCTAGCCTTTGGTTCAGTCCACTCTTCTTTCAGAGAGTGATCCTTATGTGATTGAACCAATGTCATATTTGGTCAATCCCACTCTCCCTTCGGAGAGTGACTTTCACGAAGCGGTTGAATCGATTCCATTTTCGATCAATCCCACTCTTCCTTTGGAGAGTGAAGTGCCTGCTAGTCACATATTCTTCACTCCCAGTTCAAAACTTAGTGAACAAGGGGGCATTGAACTCGCTTTGGATGAACCCCCACCAAGCTCTTGGATTTCTTCCTTTGATTGGGATAGCCTAGTTGAGCCACACCTTCCTTATGATGCACCTTTTCAAATAAAGGTCTAAGTTGAACAATACATGATTTATTGTTGTATTGTTGATGAAGGAGTCTCAGTTAGTATCTTGTTTGCTCATGCTTGGCGAGGCATGGGATCTCCCATCTTTGTGCTGACTACTAGTTAATTACTAGAATTTGATAGAAGAACTAGTATATCCTTGGGAATTCTTGCTCAAACACATGTTACTTTGGGTGGGAAGACCGTCTTAGTTGACTTCATGGTGATAGAAGACCCCTTGGACTTCAATATGCTCCTTGGA
>LPNX011063393.1:311757-335716 GCA_001517045.1 Pseudotsuga menziesii
TTTAATCATGGCCAAGAAATTGCAATTATTGGTCAGTTGGATTTGCTTGATCTATCTCCTGACCCAACTAGAGACCAATTATTTCCTTTATTGATCCCCAGTATTTCTATAGACACTACCCCGCCACGGGTGAGCTATGTGGCGTCATGTCTTTTGTGTTCAATTTCTACTGAGAAGCAACTTCTAATTTCATGCTCACCTTCTCGGGACTTGGTCCCAGCAGTTGGCCAAGTGAGTCATCCTATACAGACTCTGGATCCTTCTCTCCACTCTATCGATCCATTTTAAAGTTTAGACACGTGTCCTATCTCGGATGATCTCCTTCCTTCGGATGAAGTCTTCCTAGAGTATTTGATACAGTGTGACCTTGTTTTGGATGTTGGCTTAGTTGTGACTAAGTATAACCCTAATGTTCTTTGTAAGCCTAATCTTCCCATGGATCGGTCTTCTTATGTTGGTCTTTTTGATTCTTTGGACTCTCCCTTCGAACAACAAGTCAGTGATCTCGATGAGTTTGATTTTTCTTATAGATTTCTCAACTCTTGTGATACTGAGTTTGTTCCTGTAGACTCTATCTCCTCTGTTGATCTTTTCTTTTCTTCTGAGGTTGATCTTACTGATTGTGAACCCTCATGCCTTGGCACTATGTATTCCTCTTTGGTTGATTCTGCCTTGACTACACCTTTCGTAGAAGATAGCAAAGTCACATATGTTTTTTCCAAAGCAACCTGCATCATATATTTTCTTTTGAATGTGATTTTGATGTTGTTGTTTCTTGGAGATAGGATTTGTAGTTAGATCCACAACTGTCTACTGACCTCCCCTTGTTTTTCAAGTTGTAACTGCATTTGCATGTACCATGCTTGCTCTTATGAGCTTGATGACGGCTTCCACGCTTTTAGCTCATTCTCTAAGCCCTCATCTTCAGTCTCATCATCGCTCATCCTTGTACAATTTTTAATTTGCAACTTGACACCCTTTACCTTGAGGAGACGTTCCCCGAGTGTCTTTATCTTGCTCTCTTTCCTTGCATTATGCATAGGATTGTTCCTTGTGCTTGGAACTAGTTTCTACTGCCTATGACACTCACCTCCTCGCATTTAGAGAATTCTTTCTGCTCTCCTTCAAGCTTGTTAAAAAAAGTAAGGAGGCCACGAGTTGACTTTTATAGACTTGTTAAAACTTCATAGGAAATATATGGAGTTATCTTTAAGCCTTGGTATGACTCCTTAAAATTGACTAGATTGTCGAGTTAACTTGTTTGTTCATACTCGTTAAGCTAAATTGAACAATCATCCGCATAGGTATAAGTTTACCCCTTTTCCAGCCTTGTGGATTACCTAGGAAAAAGGAATACAATATTTTCTTCGGGATCTAGAAGAGTATCTTCAGGCATAGGCTTATCTCTTCTCCAGACCTAGAGGACTAAATTTACAAAAAATGAACTTTTACGAACTTAGTTTTCTCTTTTTCATGCTCTGGACCTAAACATGCAAAAGACTCTGAGCGTACTTTATGTCTTTTTCATGATCGCTAAAACCTAAAGAACAAAGCATCGAGTTTACTATTGTAAGCCCCATTTCGTGTAATCAAATGGATCTTTCTGAGTGATATTACCTTCCTTCACACTCATTAAACTCAGGCTACATGCCGCTTCTAAAGGTGTGTTGGTCTCGTGATAGTTTACCCCTTTTTTGAACCTTGCTGACTAACAAAGAAGAAGGCATACCTTAGTTCTACTGAGCTAAGAGAGTTCTCCTCTGTATTGTTTTACACTTTTTCGGACTTAGGAGACTAACATTACGAAAAAGCACCCCCCTAGAGTCTTCTTTGGAGTTTTCAGACTCTCAAAACTATAAAAACACTATCGAGCATTCACTAATTCGGGCTCGTAAAATCCACGAATCAGTTCTTTATCAAGCATTCTTTTGTCTCTTCTTTGAGCTTGCCAAAAATGAAGAAGGTCCCAAGTTTTTTTTCTTGGACTCGTTAAAACTTTACAAGAAAGAGGGAAGGGAATTTCATTCACATGTTTTTTAAATCATGCCAACAAGTCTTGTCTCCTTGAACAAAGCACCCGTTTTGAGTCTATCAATAGTTGGGTCTCAGGTTTTGACCTTATCCCGATTCAGATTTTTTACTCCTCAAGTTGTTCTCTTTTCCAATTATATGAGGAATCTTTTAATGTCTCCTACATTGTATATTTGTGTCATTGGTCCCTTTGTGTCAAAATATTCCTAAGTCACTTTTGTGTTGTGCTCAATGTTCAAGGATAAACCTCTGTCAGCCATTCTGTAGTTGCCTTGACCTTTTGTGTTGACCATTCCCTGGTATAATCTCATTACATCATGCCTTCGGTGGTTTCTTGTCGTGAAATTCAGTACCAATTCCAGATCCAATTAGTCTTTGAATTACCTTGTGTTGGATGATGGAGGATGCCTTAATTCCTTCCATCCAACGGATCTCTTCCTATCGAATGCAGCACCTCTTGTTCTGGGAATGAGATTTAGAGTTTATGACAGTACCTTGGAAATTGCAGTCATCAGTGGCAAGTTCCCTTGCTATTGGGTAGTGGGAATACCTTAATGTCTCCTACTCGATGGATTCTTCAAGTGTTCGACTTCAAGTCCTTGTATTCACACTTGTTAGAATGTACTAGGTACCTTGGGGACCATTTTCATTAATGGTGGTTTCCCTCGCATTTGTTAATGGTTTTCATCGTTGACCAATAATCAAACGTCTTCCTCCATGTTTGACTTCAGCTCCTTGATTCGCATGGTTAGGATTTGTACCTTTTTGGGTGGTTTGGATTGAAGACCTTGGGCCGATAGTAGCATCGTCATCTTTTTCTATTTTTTCGAGTTGCGCAAGACTTTGTCACACTTCATATGACATTTTGCTGAGACATAGATCCACCTTGTATTCTTGTGGCTAAAATCGATTGTTGAGCAGGGATCCACCTTGTTCATTTGTGGCCATGACTCCTTTAGATTCTATATGGTGATTTTTTGCATATTTAGTGACCATGATAGTTCCATCAGTTATACATATGTTGGATCCTCCTGTATATTTATGGTGATCATTTGTATATGGACTTGTATGTCCTAGAGATCAGTTTTGTCTGACATTTATCTCTCTTTCAAGTACCTCTGTTCAAGCATTTTGATCTTGGAATCTCTGCTCTCTCCATACTTAGTTGTTTCCTTTATACTGTATGTAGGCTATCATATTATTCTCTAACCTCATAAATTAGGGGGCATATGTTATAGCCCAAAATGACACATCTCTGCCTGTGACCACTTTCCCATGATTTCGTCGCATGTCGACACTTCATGAAGTAACTGAAAAAACACCTATATTGGAGGACCCATGTCTATATTTGTATAACTCTGTTTCACCTCTTTTCTACTATGTTAGAAATTTATCTAAGTCAGCTAAAACTTTCTAGAAGACACCAAAGTATGAAAATGCCCAGAAATACCCTTAAAATGAGCATCTTTGACCTATACGTGAATTGTCATACATGGTACCCGTGCATTGTACGCGACTTGTTCTACATGGTTCCCACGTATCCCTTTGTGTACACGACTATTGACACTGCAACTCATGTATCCATTTGTATACACGACTATTTTCATTGTAACCCGCATATGTACACGACTGTTATCACTCCAGCCCACGTATTTTTCTTGTAGATGTCAAATTGGATGTTTCTAGAATTTCGGGTAGTTTGGGTGGTTATGCAATTGACTCCTTCGGTTGTAACTAATTTGTCTTCGACCCTATCTCTTCAGAAACATATAAATATAGGTAGAGAGGTCCATGAGAAGAGACTGGGAACTTTTGCATTGTTATCTTGGAGGAATTGTGACTCTCTTTCCCCCCACCTTTGCCCTAGAACCTATCTCCTTGTGTTGCAGAGCTTGGAGGCTGAGTTCCTTGGAGAAGAGAAGAAACAAAACCAAATCAAGGTTTTGTGAGGTGCCCAACTTGAAGAGAAGGTATATTTGTACTTCCTTTTCATGATTAATAAATATGTGATGTCCTTCTTCTTCCCAAATCATTGTTCAATGTGTGATTAGAACTTTGTTTATGATCAAATGTTTATGTTAATCAGATTAGGATTTCATATTACTTTGATTATCATTGTTTTACATGTGGTCATATTGTTTTAAGGAATGTATAATTTGTTTTACAAGTCTCTTGGAGAAAGAGGAGTAAGAGGAGGATCAAAGGGCTACTTGGATCAACCTTCATTTGTCAAGGTATGAGCCATTATAATCTTTGAAACTTGCTTATATATACTTGAAGAACTATATGCATCTCTCTTTCAACCCCAATGCATTGATGGCCTCTTAAACCCTAGCCATAGGAAACTTTCCTGTACAAAACCATGCAACATTTCTCTCAAGTTATAGTTGAGTCAAATGGCAATATATAATATATAGCTCTTTACCATAATATTAATGTTGTTTCACACAATGTGGTCCCAAATGTCCCTCAAATATCAATTGTTGATGCCATGAAAAATAACAATGTTGCTCAACAACCCAGGAAACCTTCATCTCCAATTATAGTTAAGGGGAATGGTAATGCACAACATAGAGCTCTTTACCAGAATATTAACTTTGTTTCACATAATTTGGTCTCAGGTGTCCCTCAAATATTTGTTGTTGATGTTGTGACAATTAATAATGTTGCTCAACAACTCAATAATCCTTTCTCTCTAGTTACAATTGAGGGGAATGGTAATGTAAAAGATAGAGATATTTACCATAATATTAACTATATTTCACATAATGTGGTCTCAAATGTCCCTTAAATATCAGCAGTTGATGCTGCTACCATTACAAATAATTTGGATCAAAGTATAGAAGGTTGTTTTGCTCAACAAACTAGGTTTTTTTTCTCCAATTATGATTGAAGGGAATGAAATTGTAGTCCTACATACTATACAACAATTTCAATATGCAACCCTTAAGAATTTGCATACAACTAGAAGTCATGAAACAACTGAAAGAACTTCCTTTCATGAGCAAATGGATAGAAATATACCTACAAAAAATCAAAGTTATGTAGATGTACAAGCTTCAGTATAAATTCTTGAAGGGTCTTCATCAGATGAAACAACACATGCTACTAGAACGCAATAGGAAACCACTCAAGGACATCCTTATCAAGTCTTAAGAAGTGATCTAGATGGTTTAACTACAAAACAAATGAGGGGAAGAAAAAATTGAAGGAAATTTGTAGATGGTTTTCTGCGAAGTCACTTCAATATGTAGATGAAAGTGACATTATTTATCGAATTGGGTACTTCATGAGAAAAAACTATAGCCAAGTTTTTAAAACTGAGGATGTCCTTGAACACTTAGATGGAGTGCTTCATAAATTGTGATCCATTGTTATACAAGAGATATGTAACGATATTATATCGAGGACTATGGATTGTGTATTTATTGAATCAAGCATGACCCATAAGGATTTGCAATGTCAGAAACAGATTAATCATCATTGTATATTATAGGGGGGTATTCCAACTTTAATTTGCAAGGAGATGACAAAGTGGAGCAAAGAATCTGATGATATTGATATGGGTTGGGAGAGAACCTATGGTCTTACATATGGAGTTAGAGTGATTCAAGTAAATTTGTATGCTTCCTTTATGGTTGAGTCATATGAAAGGAGGAATGGAAGTAGAGTCATCGAAGTTTCTTTTGAACTTGGTATTGATTCTCATGTACATTATGATTGAGGTGGGTAGGTATGTGAGATTCTATTTGAGTTACTAGAAGAAAGTGGCTTGATGTCTTGTGTGAGCCTTGGAAAATGGGATGGAGAGGAAGAATATAAATAGGTTTTAGCACATGTTGTTGATCTGATAAATGAGGAGAAATTAATGAAACAAATAAATAGGATTTCACAAGATGGGATCCTAATTTCAGATGGAATGGTAGTGAAAGTGGATTTGTTTGAGTTCCATGATCTAGTGGCCACATGTGGTTTAGTATTCAATAATATCATTTCTTCAATGGGGAACAATTTTTGTCCTTAGTGCATGTGCCATAAAACATCTATACACATGGTTACATATGAAATTAAAATCCAAGTTGGGGATACCGTGCGTAGTATTTCCAAATTTTATGCAATGCCGTCAAAATTGCTCATAGTAAGCTATACATATTTATTTTGTGTTGATATATCGCAATGACTTTATTCATCTTACTTTGTCTTAAAACTTTGGGAATTGAATTGATGAAAACTGATCTGGGGTCCATTAGATTCTTGGACCTGTGGGTTATGGCCCACAATATGGACTTAAATGCTAAAAATTAATGTCCTTCCATAGCTAGAAACTCTAGTAACCTTCTTCAGCAAGGCGGACTTCAATCAAATGGTGAACATGATTTCCATAAACATCAGTGAAACACCTCTAGACCATCTGATCTTAGCACACTCAAATCCACTGTGAAACAGAACTTTTATAAATCGGTTTGGAAAGCGATTTCGGGTCCAATATAAGCGTTAACATTTCATACATTTCTCCATGGCAGAATCATCCTTTGCCCTTGATTTCCTTCAAATTTTATAAACGTGTTGCAGTTGTATACTGCATCTCTTTCGACCGCGTCCATGGAAACGACATCCGAGAATTTAGTAACGAGCTCAATATCTAACTGAGCAGTTTCAATTGTTTTAACTTCTACTACAGAGCCTGACTAAAGCAATTGATTTTCGACAACAAGCTCAACGAATCGTGACTCCTCTATTTCTTCGATTGACCATTGGATGATATTGTCCATCATCTTGTCATCAAACCAAAGAGCTCTATGAATCGTCTACAAGGAATCCCATCATTTTCTAAGATCATGATTCAAACCATAGCCTCCACGATATCATTGGTTTATGGATCACCATCGATCCATCCTATGATCGTTGGTCGATCTCTTCCTCCTCGCTGGAATGCACTTCTCTTCAGCATGTAGACCTGTAATGCTCTGAGTCTACACACTCACTCTCCTTATGCATTCATTAAACCATAATCAGTGCACTCAGTCGTAGACACACATACTTATGCAACTATATATAGTTTCCCCTCAATGTAACTTGAATGACACAGAAATAACGGTTCTATTAAATAAATCGAGTTTGGTACATATACGACCTTACTGGGATTGGCCTCCCTCTCAACCCGATTTACATTATGTATGGCTGCCTTCAAAACACACAGGCTCACATCTTAAATAACATAAACACAATATGGATCGGATCACTAAAAGGATTCGATGATATCTCTAAAATCTCTCCTAAATCGTTAGCAAACAAGCTTAAATACGAGGATATCTCATCCTTTGGACAGCGTCTATCCACGTCCTCGCGTTCTAGAAGGTCAAAGCTCAATTTGATTTGGGGTAGGGTTGATGCTCCCGTCCCGCATTATCACAGTACAAAATTTTATGACCTCCCAGTCATATGTATTCTGTTGATTCTTCCATATTCAACCTGGTATTCTTCCTTCCTCACACGTCACTGAGCTTCTCCTCATGCCCAGTCAGTGAGCTGCAATCAAGCTTCCACTAACACCTCATTAGATTTCTTCCTCTAGCTCGAACTTTTGGTGTCACAGGTTCACCTCCTTTGAACCTTTCAAGCATTCCTTTGATCCACTCTAGTTGTTGCATCGCCTCACTTAAGCCTGCAATATCTTCGTGATCTAATACCATAGTGATGAAAACTAGTATGGGGGTGCATTATATTCTTGGACCTGTGGGTTATGGCCCACAATATGGACTTAAATGTTAAAACTTTACGTCCTTCTAGAGCTAGCAACTCTTCCAACCTTCTTCAGTAAGGCGGAGTTCAATTCAATGGTGAACTGGATTTTCATAAACATCAGCGACACACCTATGGACCATCTGATCTCAGCACACTCAAATCCACAATGAACCAGAACTTGTATAAATCGGGTTGGAAAGTGATTTTGGTTTCAATCTAGGCATTAACATTTCATACATTTCTCCATGGCAGAATCATCATCTACCCTTGATTTCATTCAAATTTTATCAACGTGTTGCAGTTGTATACACATCGCTTTCGACTGCGTCCATGGAAGCGACGCCAGGTAATTTAGTAACGAGCTCAATATATAACTGAGCAGCCTCGACTGTTTCAACTTCCACCACAGATCCCAGCTGAAGTGGCTCATTTTCGACAACAATCTCAAAGAAACATGACTCGTCTATTTCTTTAATTGACCATTGGATGATATTGTCCTTCATCTTGTCATCAAACCAAACAGCTCTAGGAATCATCTACAAGGAATCCCATCATTTTCTAAGATTGTGATTCAAACCATAACCTCCTTGATATCATTGGTGTATGGATCACCATCGATCCATCCTGTGATCATTGGTCGATCTCTTCCTCCTCGCTAGAATGCACTTCTCTTCACCATGCATACCTGTAACGCTCCGAGTCTACACACTCACTCTCCGTATGCATTCATTAAACCATAATCAATGCACTCAGCCATAGACACACATACTTATGCAACTATATAGATTTTTCCCTTAACATAACTTGAATTGCATAGAAATAACGGTTCTATTAAATACATCGAGCTCGGTACATATACGACCTTACTGGGATTGGTCTCCCTCTCAGACTAATTTATATTGTATATGGTTTCCTTCAAAACACACACGCTCACATATTAAATAACATAAACACAATATGGATCGGATCACTGAAAGGATCCGATCAAATATCTAAAATCTCTCCTAAATAATTAACAAACAGAATTAAATCCGAGGAGATCTCATCCTTTGGCAACGTCTGTCCACGTCCTCGCGTTCTAGAAGGTCAAAATTCAATTTGATTTTGGGTAGGGTTAATGCTCTTGCATCATGAATCTTGCTTTGGAACGAAGCATTGAAGTATGGGAAGAAAAGATGGATGGGCATATTACAGACATTCAACCAGCCTTATGCGGTAGAGAATTGAATATTATGAAAAAGTATCCCATGAATACAACAAATTATGAAAAGGTACATGATTTCATAGTTATTTCTTTACTATAGCTGGAAATTATTATTATTTAAGTAATTCATACTTAGTGGAACATGTGATGCCAATTACAGTTGACTCCTGGATCGATTTCCACTCTTGTATATTGTGCTCGACATGTTGGAATTAGAACTCTTTTGAACATATTTCATGAAATTCAAAAAATTGCACAAGATTATGACAAGGTTCGTCAAACTAGAGGGATTGAGAAAACAATTTTTATTTATTTATTTGGGAGGTGATGGAGAAAATTGAGGTTTAATCCGGGGGAACCATACCATCATAAAATCCAATAGTACAATGATCTTAACTATGGGAAAGCAGATGACAAGATCCTCATTATGCATGAGGTGATTTTAAAGGTTTAATAATTATGTTATCATGTCCAATATTTTCAATTTGGGTTTTGACAAACAATAAGTGATTATTTTATGATTGTATAATAGCAAAGTTGGCCTTGATTTTTAAGCAATTTTAATAGAAAATAAGTAATGTGTCATGTACAATGAAATGTTGTGATTTTAGGTTATTGAATGCCTACCAAATGAAAAAAAAAGTATAAAAATTTGGTGAGGATGTGGAAGTGTTACAAAGAATTCCACATGTTTCAATTGCAAGGGTGTGCATGGGATTATAGATATGAATATGAGGAAAGGTACACCAATTTATAATAATTTCATTGTATTATGTATTTAAGCATGGTGGTATTATTCATTCACGATAAAATAATTGATCCATTACCATTACATGATTGGATTCCTTAAGGAAAAAGGATTTGGTTGTACTCTTGTTGTTTAGGAGATGAGATGGTTCCTTATATGCATATCCAAGGGGCCCATGCTCTTGAGATGAATAGGGTTGTTCATCCTTATACTTTAGGATGGTTAAGGAATGAAATAATGGAACATAAGCATAGGGAAATGAAAATTTTGAATAGAAACCAAGGAGTATGAAGAGGGGTTCCTAAAGATTATAGAAACACATTTGAACATGCCAAAATGTGTCTTGTAAACAAGATGCGAGCACCATTTTTCAAACTTGTTATGAGGTTAGAAGGTACTTTCCAAAATTTTAAAGAAAGAAGATACTTGGCTTCAAATATTAGAAGTCAACTTCATGTTGAATATGAAAAGATAAGAAGTCCAATAAATGACGAAATTGTAGCATAGTCGGCATCCTACTTCCCTGATGTCACTTGTGATCAAGTAAAACTACTATTTCAATCATGGGTAAAAAAATCTAAGAAATCGTTGAATGCACCACCAATAGTAAGTATGCACTAATTTTAAATTGTATCTCATTATGCTTTCATTTTATAGTGTGAGGTATCATAATGTGTGTTTAACTAATAATATGTTTTGGAAGTTCAATAATCATCTTCCCAGATAAAGGCCATTAAGCAAATATGGTGAACAGACTTATCATGAATCACATAGCTTTGGAAAGCGCAAGGAAAAAAATAATGTTCAATCAAGAAACAACAGCAAAATTGTAGGTGTTTAATCCACAAGAATAGTGACAAAGCAGACTGATCAAATAGAAGAAATTAATGGGGCAGTTGTTGTTGACATACCTATGATGGTAAGTGAAAGTTACTGTAACATTGATGTTTCATCCTCAAGAAATGAAGCCGAGAAAATCAATGAAACACAAGAAGTGCACAGAGCAACTACTATTGATATTCCAATGATGGATGCTATGACGGTTAATAAAAAGGGTGTTCCATCCTCGATAAATGGTACAGGGCAGTGTGGAAAAATACATGAATTTCAAGGGGCAGTAGTTGATATCCAAAATATGGATGTTGGGAATCCTAAAAAACTAATGTCATAATAAGAAGTAAGAGACAATCCAAAAAGAAAAAAATTCCTAGATGATCAGAATGCAACATTATATGCAAAATGGTGAAATAAACTTATGGTGCAATAAGCATTTCTGGTGATCTTTCCATAATGAAAATTTTTCCCATTGTGGTAACATTTATGTTACCAAATTTTGGAAATGTAATAAATGCTTAAAGGTGTTAGCACCTTTTCAATTTTCATGAATTTTCTTAAAACCTCATCATAAAGTCATGTTAATTGGTCTGCTCATTCTTGATTTATGTTTGTTTTGATTTAATTGTTTTGCTTCAATAAGTGGTCATAGATAGAGTATCAAATGATTACATAATCCCCATCAAGAAGTGTTTATATTTCATAGAAACACTTTTGCAGGCCCCAGGTTTAAATTATAGGTAAGAATACAATTGGTGATGGAATTTCAGACTTTTGGTAGCAAAAAGTGTGAAATTATCAAAGAAGGATCTACCAAAAGTTCCATGTTCCAGTAGTGGAATCTAGACAATGATATAAAGAAGGTTCTACCAAAAAATTAAAAGTCCAACAAGAGGTAATTCATGGTGTCACAACTTAATCATTGTAAAGTATACCATTACCCATTAAGTAATGAAACTATTTTCATAAAAGGTGATGAAGTCGTTTCAAATGCTTTTTCATTAAGTGAATATAGGCCTCATCATTTCACATCATGGTGGAATGTGTCGTTCCTGAATTGCATAATAATGTGGCCAAATGTTGTACTAATAAGTATGCTCTTGATATGTTTTCCATGCATGCTAAATCATAATTGCTAGAAGAGAATTTTAAGGGGCCTTTCCTTTGTTGTTTGAAACCCGAGTTTCTTTTGTAATTTCAATCCAACTGATGGCATACTAAATCGGAATTAGAAATAAACAAGCCTTTGCAAAAGAATGGGGAGGAAATGAGGAAACGTTTTGCCTCACAAACCCTAGGGTGTTGAATGGCTTGAATCCTATCCAGAACGTGTTGAGAAATTCAAGAAAGTAGGGTGGTTTGTTATGTGTGAAAAAATGCATGATTTCAATAACGAAGTTGTAGAGGCATTTGCAAAGAGGTTCAATGGTTCCATAGTGGAATTGGGTAGTTTAAAGTTCCAAGTAATAGAGGAATTTGTTGTTGTTGCAGCCATTCTTCCTACAGATGGTGAACATGGTTTAAAAACAAAGGTATCAGTGCAGAAAAAAACCAATTTTTGAAAGTAGAACACCAGAATCCCAATTGGAAAAAAGGAATTCCTAGGAGCTAGTTTAAAGAAGAACGGAGAGAATTATTGAAGATGGTGTAGAGATACATTACATGTGAAGGTAGTATACTGTTACTTTTTCTTATTATATGTCTTTTTTTTGTTTCATCTTTCCAGAGAAAAAATGATGAATCTTCCCTTCTTCTTGTTGAAAATTTTAACAAAGATGTCAGTTAGAGTTCAAACTCATCCTAAGCACACCCAAAAAAGTATATTTAATTACAGTTTAATTAAATTGTTAATTATGGAATAGCTTAAGAAATTACATAGAACTTGTCAACTCTTTCTATTCTTGTCTGGTTTCAAAGTAGAAGTTAAAGAGATTCGGGAAACTATAATAGAGACCTGTGCTAGAAAAGCAAGGACTCTTGAAACCCTAAATAACCTTGTTGGTGAATACTCAAATGCAAAGCAGAAAGAAGAAGTCGTTGCAAAAATAACCAGGAGTATAAAAAGGAAGATTGTGTCTAAGGAGGTAGATATGACAATGAATAGAATATATTCTATTCCGGAATGGAATTTTTCAATTCCCAGAGTTGAAAATCCATATACTAGAAACAAAGGTGGAGTTCCAATGACTGAATCAGTTGTTAAGGATCCTGAAGCAAAGCATGTACAATAAGTTCAATCTCAATACATATTTGAACCTTCCAGTAGCACAATTACAAAGGGAAACTCCAACAAATTCTCTCATAAAACTAGGAAGAAGATACAACAAGAGCCTTTGTTCAGAAGGCCACATGCTCGCCTTAGTAATAAGCTTAGGATTAATGCCAAGGATGCTATGGATCCGTCTTTGAAGAAAAACATTGTTATAACTAATGAGGATGATTCATATGAAGAATAAGAATGAGTTGTCAGGATAGAGAATCAGACTTCTCATATTTTAACAAATATTTAGAAAAGGTTACAGGAATTTCTAGAATTGCTTGGAGACGATCATAGTGACCAAACAGATTTTGAAAAGAGTATGAGGTGGAGGAAATAGATATGATTCGACCTCATATAAATAATGTGAAGAATCAAAGGAGAATGTTGTAAATATTTCAATTCAAACAACGAAGCCTCTAAGCCAATGGAGAATGCACATGTTAAAGAAGTAGAGGTACATGCGTTTACCATATCACATCACCAAAAAAGAAAAAGCTTAAGAAAGAGGAAGAACTCCATAGGAGACTACAAAAGTATAAGTGGTTAAATTGATATCTAAAGGATGAAAATATTACAATGAAAAGGGAAGGAGAAAAATTTAGAAAAAACAATGGATAAATTTATTGCTAAGCATAACAAATTATGTTCTTGGGCTCAAAAGACATTCAAGAATAAGAAGTAGTTGCATAAACAGAATAAGAAGTTACTAAAAATGAATAGAATATTGAAGGAAAAGTGTTTATGGGAGAAAATCAAGCATCAAGCACCATACAATCTCAGAATTATGGCAGAGGAAGTTGAGCATGCTTAACCAAGACTCTACAGAGACTATAAATAAGAATGTTCGTAGGTAATAAGCATTTTATATTTTGGTCCAGGTCATTTATAAGGAAAATGGTACGATATTTTGTGCATTGAGTTGTATCGGGATTAATTGTTGAATTGTTGGTTACAAGAAGCCTTTCATAATTTCCGGTAGCGCCTTACAAAAAATTGCAGAAGTGCTACAGGATGTTTAGGAAAATGTGTTTTTGTAGTATTTTGTGAATTTTGAGTTGTATGCATGTCCAAAAGGGGGGTTCGCGTGCAGAGGGTCATGAGTGAGTTTTTGGAATCTTTGTAAAGGGAAAATTTGTATTACTCTATAATATGCTACAATCAAAATTCCTACTACTTGATGGTCATATCATGTAACTTTGTATATGCCAAACTTTATTTCTTCTATTTGAATACAAATACAATTCTAGCTTAGCTTTTATTGTCTTTTGGACAATGGATTCTTTTACTTATTGTGGGATACTTATTGTGATTACCTATAGGCATTCATTGACATTCAAATATCTTTTATTTCTTTTCATAATATCATTATAAATTAAAATAGTCTTATGAATGGATATATGAAGAAAAACCGCTTGTGAACTTTGTATATTCATTCATTTTCTTATTTTTTCTGCCATATCAATTTTCATCCTATTATTTGATCTTCAAGTTCCATGAAAAAAAGGTATATTAAATATGTAATTTGACTTTCAGTATTAAAAGTACAGTTTTTTTAGAGGCAAAAAAAATCAATTAGCATTCACTTTGAAGTCCTTGTTAAAATTTCAGGTGTTCTGGAAAATTCTAAGTTAAGTAAAAAACAATGTAAATATTCAAAAATGGGATTACAAAAATGCATGCAAAATTCTGTACAATTGACATTAATTGAACTTAATACGATGGGGTTGAAGATATATATATTTTTTACAAAAACCTATTTTTTATTCTTAAAAATTTGTTCCATTTTCCCACAATTAATTTGACAAAATGGAAACTTTTCTATTTTGAACACGGTTTTAATCAGTTCATAAAAATGCCCAATAAGACCTCATTATTGGTTTTTTGGATGGTTTAAGTTTTAAATGGTGTGTTTTACTATTTTACACATTCTTTGATGCATATGGAGATTTTTGAAAATTTGTTTCTCTTGGGAAAAAGTTGAAGTAAACACAATATTTACTTTGATTGAATCCTGGTGGGTTAGCTCAAGTGGTTGAGAGTTGTTTACGCTAGAAGAAGGTCTCGGGGTCAAATCCCCAAGTGGATATCAATGGGGCTCACTCGATGTCCCCACTGGTTTAGGCCTCGTGATCAAGGCCGATGGTTTACCTCGGGTAAACCATCGATGTTCCATCTTAAAAAAAAAGATATTTACTTTGATTGAAATGAATAACAAGTAGTTTTTTTTCATGTGAAAAAAATAATAAAAAACACCATTCACTTTAAATGCACCAAATACATATACATCCCTGAGAAATACACGCACACATATATCAATTTATGTATTAAACCTTCAAAAGTATTTCCTTACACATCCTGAGCTTTAGGATGCAATCCCTCCTATTCTAGACAAGAACAATTTGAACACTCTCTATTGCCTTGTCTAGAGGCTTCTGGTTCTTCAAAATCTACAGTATGTGTAAGTTTTAATTTTTTTCCTAATTCTTTCACTTTCTTCCTACAACTTACCAAATTGTCTTGCAATATACTTTTATCTTCAATGTACTTGTTCAACGATTCCACATTATTCTTATATTTCTCTAAGCGTTCATTTTTATTTTGTTGAAGAAGACTCTTTGTATAATTCATTTTGGACTGAAATCCAACCAAATTTTTCTTCATTTGTTGTGTCTCTGTCTCCAATTGTTGTGCCCTCAACTATGTATCATCTAGAGTATATACAATTGATATTACCTAAAGAATGTCCTTCTGCTCTAGAGTGGCAATTTGGGATTTAATTTATTGTATCTCATTCTTACATCCAAAATTTTGTGCCTGGTTGTTCTCCAATATTTTCATTTTGATCTCTCTAATATAAACATCCCTCTCATCTACCTTCTTCTTCAATGTTTCATGTATGGTTGATGACCCGAAAATATCACCTCCAATAGTCATTGTTGCAAAAGCTTCCATCAAGGACTTCTCTCACTTTTTTAAGAAGGAACGACAATTTTTCAACCCTCTTTGACTTCTTGACTAAATTTTATTGCTTTAACAACTTCCTCCAATTCCTTCTCTCAGGTTTGTATAGAACACTCATAGTTAAATAAATTATTTTGGCGTGCAATGGGATAATAAGTTCCAATAGAAATTAGACCTGTACTCGGTCCCTTACAAATTTTAGATTCTTCTTCCTTCTTAGAAATGATTTTTTCATTTTTCCACTTTGCTTTTATATTCATTTATCTCAGCTACATGTTTATTGAGCTCATCGGACCATTTTTTGTAAACTCTTTCTTCAAACTTTCAATTAATTTGTCTTTCTGCTTGAATTCATTTTTCAGTCATGTTTCATCGGTAATAACAGTCTTTAGAGGAGGAATGTTCAAAACATAAGGTCTTTTTCTTAGCTCATTTTCCAATCTCATTATGGTTTATGAATCTTTCTTCAATTCAGTCTCATATGCTATTTTGGATTGTGCATTTTCCTTTTTTAAATCAGTTACAATTCTATCAAATTGTGTATGCATAACATCAACTTCTCGTATGTTTCCATCTATTATGATTCTTGAACTATGCATAGTATCCACAAGTGATTTTTGTAACCCTGCAACCTCCTGTAAGAAGGGAAAATTTTAAGGATCCATACATATTTCAAAGTGTATAAGCCTTTTCGAATCTTGTCAATTCTTAAAATTCCAACAATAAAATATTTAGCGATACAATTATAAAAATATTTTAATTTCTAAGGATTTTATTATGTACCTTATAAAAAAATATGGAAATTTTTAGAGTAAACATTTTTAAACCATCAAAATTGGGAAAAATGAGTTTTCAAAAAATGGAATTTGGAAACTTTGCTTCCGGGAAAAAACATTAAAAATTAGCATTGAAAAATGGCTCGTACCTTTAAGAGGTCCATAATTTACAAATCCTTAATTGTATAGAGTTCCTCATCCATGGCATCTTTTTCTTTGAAATGCAACATTTCATCAAATAGCTTAAAACATAATCGACCATCGATAAAATATTTTGGAGAGGAATGTTTCTCAACTGCCAATAGTGGAGGTGTAACTATACCAAGTTGAATTTCTGTTGCAACAAAAATATCACCATCACTATGTTCATGTTCATAATCCTCAAAATATTGTGACTCATTTCCATTCATTTCAGTGCCTTTATGTAATCTTGTCATAGTTGAGACAACATCAAGTTCTTCATAGTTGTCTAAAGTAGTGTCACTTCCCATACCTTCCATATAGTTCTCCAAAGGATCTTCAGTTACTTGTACATTGTACTTTGGGATGAACTTCATGGTTAATTTTCACCAATTTAGACCTCCTAATGTATGTATTTTTAGAATTTATTTCTTCTACAACGTTGTGTCAATATAGGTCGATATTTGTTTTTAATGTACCAGGGTAACTAAACTTTACTCTCTTCATCTTTCTCTCCTCCAATCCAAAATGCAATTTTTTTTCCAATAGATGAGGGACATCTATGGCCATGTCTTCAACCCCGTGAATCACCAAATTCATACAATCACCTGAAATATCTTTCTTATGATGGTTCATAATTGTCCTAAATAGAATTTGAACTCAAGGTTTTATACAATCCCGAGGGAACATCTTGAATCCTTAAACCATTCTTGGGAACATAAACCTTTTTTGCACATATTATGTTTCCATCTCACCATTTTCTACTTTGGGGATTTTCTTGGAGGTTAACATTACTCCCTCCATGCATAGAATTTTTGTTGCTCTAGACACCAAATCAGGGTCAAAATAAACCCTCCTCCCAAAAACAAGCAATTCCTTCGACTCATCGCCATAATTAGAGATGGCATCATATATCTCTTCATTTCTGAAATTAAACTTACCAAAAATAAAATGGTGCACTCCTTCTTTTGGCAGTACATTTAGCATACATGATGGCCAGTTGGTTCTATTAATCGATGGATCAACACTCTTTTGGAATTTTTTGACATCGAACCTCTCAATCAGGGAACCCCCTGCTTCAGCTGATGGCATGGAATTTGAGGTCGTTGTTTCTATTGTTTCCATTTAGCAAGACACCCCTTTTTCAACTATGGCTAGCAATGAATTGGTGGTTAGGAATGGTGAATATGCATGCAAAGGATGCTAGCATGCTCATAATGCAGGAAGGGGATACACACACACAATGCATGCACATGATGCACGCCGAACTATTGGAACTATAATAAAAATAACAAATGTGTCTGAAGTCAACTATAGACAACTTAAGTTATCAATTTGGATATTGTTAACTTTCTAGGATGTTAAGTACACTTATTGAAAATAATATAGTAATAGAGTAAACACTAGAGAAAAAAATTGGCATTCTAATTGTTTTGAAAAAATAGTGTAAATAGAGTAAATAGAATAATTAGAGTAAATTTAACATGCTAACTGTTATGGAAAACAATAGAATAAAATTTGAGTGAGTATCATACTATATGCATCTAACATATTTTTATGCATAATTTGTCTGTATCTTGGACAAATTCAAAATTAATGACCAAAATTATAATTTGTTTTGAAAAATAAAATCTAAGTTGTTATGCCAAAACACAGTGTAAATATTCAAAACTTGGCCTAGAAAAATGCACGCATAGCCTGTACAATTGTCATAAATTCATATTAATACCATGGGGTTATATATATATATATATATATATATATATATATATATATATATATATATATTGATGACAAGAACCTCTTAAAGATCCGTAAAATGTTGTTTCATTTTCCCACAATTAATTTCACAAAATGGTGATTGTTTTGATTTGAACCCAGTTTTCACCAATTCATAAAAATGCTCATTGAGCCTTCATTATTGGGTCTTTTTCAATGATGTCATTTGGATATGGTTTGTTTTGATAATTTCCACAATATTATAGTCTCATTATGTTATTTATTCGTAGGGGCATATTACTTGACACAACTTTCCTCATGACCGATTCATACTTGGACTTTGAGTCTCATCTTCTTGTCCATGCTTCTAAATTGTTTATGATTCCAATGCCTAATCAATGTTATGTTTTCCATGCATTCATCCAATTTTATGGTTGTTAGGACTTCATTCAGGGCTTGCAAAAATATCTTCTACATTAGATCCAATCTTTGATATCATAAAGGCTTCAAAGAGGTATTCGGGTGTCTTGGAATGTCATCATGGTTAATGCATTTTTGGGATTTTGTTAATGTTTCTCAAATGACACCATTTTTTCAATGGAACCTTTTTTACATCAATGAAAAATCACCTATAACAATATAATGGCTCTATATATCCAAAAGAACATCTTTGTGTTGATTTTAGATAACCTTGAACCTGATATGCTCATGGTCGATCTATGAAAGGTGCAATTTTAACCCTTCTGATTGTTATGGGCACTTGGTGTAAATGCAATCCATAAGCATAAAAATGAATTCTAAGAATGCACAATCATGTTTAAATGAATGTCTTATGCTCCATCTATGTTTTTAGAAAGTGTGTTCCCTCAAATGATATGTTTTATTGTGAATCTAGTATGAAGATAGTATGAAGACAAAACATATGTATATTATGAAGATCCCATAGGCTAACAAATGTATATTTTTATTTCATATTTTGAAATATCAAATTCAAAATTTCTGACTAAAATTCTAAGTTGTTATGTCAAAACACCAAATGTAAATATTCAAAACTTGGCATAGAAAAATGCACACCACAGTTCGTAAAATTGTCATCGATTGATATTAATACCATGGGGTTGGATATAGATATATTATTGACAAGAGCATCTTTCATATTCCTAAAATTCTATTCCCTTTTCCCACAAATAATTTCACAAAATGGTGATTGTTCTCATTTCAACCCAGTTTTCACATGTTCAGACAAATGTCCACCCAACCCTCATTATTGCGTCTTTTTCAATTATTTCAGTTGGATATGTTTTTTTAATATTTTCCACATTATTATATGTGATTATGTGCTCTATTAGTAGGGGTAGATTACTTTACATAATTGTCATCAGGATTGATTCCTACTTAGAATTTGAGTATCTTCTCCATCTTTATGCTTATAAATTGTCTATGACTCCAATTCCTTATCAGTGTTCTGGCTGTCACACATTCATCTAATTTTAGGGATGTTAGGGTTGTTAAACCCATTTTTAAATAGTTCAGAAAAATGCTTGTCCAACCCTTGTTATTGTGTATTTTTGAGTGATTTGTGTTAGATATGGTGTGTTTTGATATTTTCCACATTATATACATCATTTTTTTCATTTGGGTTCACAAAGTGCATTTTGTGCAAAAATACCTCATGGTTGTCTTGTATTTGTGACATGTGCACCTAGGGTTTCACTCTTGCTTTAGGGCCGACAAAGTCATGTTGTTTGTTTAACCAATCAAGTCCCAAAACCTTTCTTGGGTCGATGTAAGAGTTCTTTTGAAGAAATTAAAAGTTATTTCATACAACTGTTCATAGTATTAAAATATGTTTTTTCCTGAGGTGGTAGGGCTTAAAGTTTCAGACCTTCATAATCATTTTTATTGTTTATGAACAATGAATTCTTATTACTATTTTTTCTTTGTTGCATTAGTTGATTATATGTTATGTTCACAGGGGCATATTGATTGACATAAGTGTCCTCATCACTGATTCATACTTTTCATTTGTTGTTCTTGCTTCTAAATTGTCTATGAGTCCAATGCCTTATCAATGTTCAACTTGTCACTCACTCATCCAATGTTAGGTCTGTTAGTACTTCATTTAGGGATTGCAAAAGCAGAGTATACTTTGAAGTGATGATGTGTGATTTCGTTCCTTTATATTTTCACCTTAATGTTTATTCAACAATGTACTTTATTTATGCTCTGAAATGAAAAGTATAATTTGTTTCTTAGTAAAAGAAAACATATACCGCCATACATATTACAGGATAAAACTGTCATACAAAATTCACCATATATTTTGTTGATTATGGAAGACTGTAAAAAGTAGCTATTAGGATAGTTTGAAGACATAAAATATGTATATTTTCAAGAAATCATAAGATAACAAATGCATATTTTGATTTCAAACTTTAAAATACCAAAGATAAATATTTTTTCCTTGGAAAAGAGAAACCATTGATAAAACATAAATATGTCATGACACAAATGATTGTATGTAACAATAAAATATTCATTTATATTACATAAATATTTCACCATAGATATTACACCACATATATGTCATACAGAATTCAGCATATATTTATGACAGGTATAATGCCTACATCCCCAAATGGGGTGCACCAGACCTCATCCCCAATCCATAACAACGATCGACGGGTTCCTATTAGTGTGAATCCCTTGAAAAGTGCACCTACACACGAGGCAGTAGGATATTATGCAAATTCCAAAATATAAATGTTGGTCCCACTCTCCATTTACCAAGAGGTTGACTATCATCGCTTAATCCTGAAGATATATGACATATGTCGGGAAATGTTGTCCATGTATAGAAAACAACCTCCTTAAGATTCACGTATCCTTCTATGTTTTTCTTCAAAATCCTACGAATTATGGAATGTATTGTAATAAGTTCAAAATTAACCATGATACTTTCATCTAAACAAGGAATTTCCACAAAAGATTCATTATGTATCATGTTATGAGACTTTATGTGGTTGAAAACTTTTTAGGAAAGAAGATGTATGTTGTGATGATGGATTTGATGTGGCTGCAATACTCCTAGATATGATGGTAATGCATTGTTTGTTCCATATTCTGTAGAGGCAGCTAATTTGGCGGTCACAACTTCATCATCATATTTTGTTGCAAGAAGTTGCAAAGTGGCATGCTTATCATCTTTCATAGAAATGAAAAAACAAACTCCCTTTCGAGTGCTCTTTCCCCACCTTTTGATAGAGATCACAGTAAAGAAAAGATCAACAATGCCTAAAATAAAAATAAAGATAACTGCATTAGCTACAATAAATAAATTTATGTGATATGAATTGAAAAATATGGATTAAAAGATACACATGTATACTCACCATCAATGATTATAGTTGATATCAATAAACCTTGTTTTGTATACAACACCTCATGAGTATGTAAATATACACCTTTGGGAATATGGTGGCCTCTACAAGTATCATCCACGTGATTTTCAAAAAATCTTACCCAATATAATGTTCCACCAGTGGAAACATCTACTAAACAATTGAAAACTTCAACAGGATATGGAATTTTCATTGACTCTTCTTCAGACATACCAGGAAAATTCGCATAACAAATATGGACATACATGCTTTCCTTTATTTTAAAAGAAAATATATCTGTGTTGTGCAACAGAATCCCATCCATTTGAATGAATTTCCTTCTTCCAATATTCACAATACAATCATATCCCAAAATGGGAGCACATATGACCTAGAACCCAAGTAAAATCCTCGCTTAATGACCACGCTGGACTATTTTTTGTGACACTCATATGAACTTGAAGATAACAATGATTTTATTTTAGATAATGAAGGATGTGCAACATAATTTTTCCAATATCATTTGCATACACCATTAGAACTAGAAACACATCATTTATACTACGTGTCCATGTACCATTGGTACCACTAGTGTAAAGATTTGGATCATTCCCACAAGGATCCTGTTAAGACTAAAAATTGTTCCTAGTCTTCGTGTGTTGTTTTTCAAAGGTTCATTTCTTATTTACTTTTAATTTTGAGCTTGCTTTAAATTTTAATAATTAAATGCATTTTTTTTTGTTTTATAGGTTATAGTTTGCTTTAATTTATTTCTTTTCTTTCTTAACTTTTCTTTTTAATGGCTTATTAAGTATTATATGTCTTTCAAAGTCTGTAAATGTTGTTTAAAATTTATTCCAAGGTGTATATCCGAGGTCTAACCCTTGTTTTGAGCTCTTTGTCAAATATGTCAGGAGGAGATTCTTGTAGCGCAAAATTCAAGATCTATACAATAAAGCGTTCCAGGAATCATGAATCATTGGGAAGAGTGGTTGATTGATGATATAGTGTGGCCGTTGTAGTCAAGGATAATGGGAAATTTTCAAACACATGTTTAATACATCATGACACATGTACATAGCCCAGCTCCATATATCATGACAAATGTATGAAGCTGTGTGAATATCATTGAGAAAATCGTGGTTTTGATTTGTCATGATTTTTAGTTTGGGTTATGAGTCTCATTGTTGCAGAGATGTAGTTTGAAAATCTTTCAAGTTTCCTAAAGAAGTACACAAGATAAGTTACAGTATAGATATGGGAAAGAGTGGAAAGATTAACAGGTTTGAGCCTACAGACAGAAGTTGGGCTGTTAAATTTCCAGAATGTGCAGCATTATTTAGAACAGAAGGGTGTTTTAGTTTCTTTGAGAAGATCACTAGTTTCAATCCTGAAAAATCCAGTAGCAAAAGAAGCCTTTAAAAGAAAAATAGATGCGTATTTATGCTCTGTTTTTCCCTATTTTTGTCATTATCATTGGGAGCATATTACGAGGTGAGGGAAACAAATTCTAGAAAACCAAAAGAGGTTTTTTCCCACAACATACTCATTCACAAAAAAATCTCTCAGTTTTGCAACGACTATCATCGTTTGAAATATTCGAATTGATTTTTGCAACCTATTTTTCAAGGTTGAAAATATTTAATAATTTATTGTTTTAGTCACAAATTTTCGGCACGTCTTCTGATCAATTGGAGAAGAATTTTTAAAAACCAAGAGAGGTTTTTGTTCATCATGGACTCATTTAAAAAAAATACTCTCATTTTTGACACAGGTGTCTTGGATCAAGAGACATGGAGGCATCTTTGAGACCCATTTTTTCAGAAATTCGCCAAATTTCCCCAAAATCCAATTTGCTATTTTTGTTAATTAGTCTTTAGGGATCTGAAGTTAGTTTGTAATTACTTATTGCAACTGTCTCGAGATTATACCTAAAAGACAGTCATGAAACTGCTCTAGTTGGTAAATGATAAAAGGAAGAAAGTTTAGTGGAGGAGGGTTCGATTTTTGTTTTGGGAAGGGTTCTAGAGCTGAAGACTTTGGATGTATGTTCAAGTTGATACTGTTAACTCTCATGTAAGTGTTGAAGACTGAGATTGATATATATATATATATATATAT
>LPNX011063393.1:336787-369426 GCA_001517045.1 Pseudotsuga menziesii
GTGTGTGTGTGTGTATGTATCTATATAAGCCATTTTTATCGTCTATATTTTTTTTGTTTATGGTTTGTTTGACCACTTAATTCATGACTTCATTTCTTGATTAATGTTTTTTTTCATGTAAATGCTTATGTGTTGTGGACAGAACCAGTACTATGCCGATCAATGTTCATGGTTTATATTTATTATTTATGCATTTATATCTCATTCCTCTATGTTATTTCATGACTCAGTTCCTGTATTAGATTGTTGATTGTTGACCTTCTTGTAAATGAACTTTCCAACAAAAAAACAAAAAAAAACAATTCCTTTTTTACTTTTTGTTTTGAGATTGTACTAGCTTGTTCCCTTTGTAGTCTAGGAACAATTTCTATCACAAACATCTTTGGTGCCATTTCCAGGGAATGGATGTGAAGCGTATCTTCCCTGGCATATCAGTATTGATCTGGTTTTTAGACATGAACGAAATCAGAAATATTTCAGACTACATTTTCACCTGACAGTGGTTCACAGTGGCTACCAGAAAATTGGAACAAGAGGGAAACCTACTTCACCTTTACATTTGGGTGTCTTAGATCTAGAACATATTTTGAAAGAAGCTAGACAAATTTGAAAATCTCAGTCTTCTCCTTCTTTGTTTACTCCTGACCAGTTTGAGTTAGTTTCACCTTTTGTAGATTCAAAAGAAGAAAAACAACATCTGTCTTGGTTAGTCCCTTCTATACCAGCTGAGACCTTTCAAATTTTCACTAATCCATAGTATTATAAAAAAGAAAAAACTAGGGTTCCTGGTAAGATTCTCTTGTTTCATTTTAAACCTAGTAAAATCCCTTTCCAGACAAGTTCAAGAAAAGTTAATAAGCCTTCTTCTTCATCAAACCAAAGTAGCTCCAAAATGGCAGCACAACAACCACTTGACATGATGGATCGAATGGTAGCTGCTAGATATGCTCCTTTAGTTCTCCCCCAGCCCTTGAATGCTCTCCATGGAGGAGATTACCATAAATACTTACCTATGTTTAATGGTCAAGGTGAGACTACTGTTGAAGAACATTGGGATGCATTTCTAAGTTATGCAGATAATCAGAATATCGAAGCTAAAGATGTATGGATGAGGATGTTTGTTCAGAGTTTGGATGGGGAGGTAAGGGGATGGTTCAGAGAATTACCAGCTAATTCAATAACTCTTGTAGAATAACTACAAGATGTGATTATGAGGCAGTGGGGAGACACGAAGGATCATACGTATTACATTACAGAGTTTGGAGCTTTAAAAAGGAAAAAAGATGAAACTATAGCATATTTCTCAAAACGTTTTAATAAGATGTATAGTAGGATCCCAGCTGAAATCAAACCTTCTGAAACCTTATCTAAGCTAACCTATGCAAATTCCTTTGATCATGAGTTTTCCTTGCATTTAAAATAAAGAAGGTCAGTGACTTTACTAAACATGCAGGAGGCTGCATTGGAGGTTGAATCAAGTATTTTAGCTTCAAATAGGCTTAAAGAACATTCAGATCATCAAATGTATGACTGAAAGGGTGAAAAGGAAATGATCCCACCTACTTCTACATCACATACAACAGAGACTAAAATAGATGAGATGACTAAATTGGTAAAAATCTTAACTGCAAAACTGAATAAGCTGGAATTAGATAAGAATTCAAATAAACCTACACAAGAAAGAGAAAGAAATCCTAATCAGTTTAGACATCCATTTTCTCCTAGATTCATTCCTATAGAAAGAATAAACAATGACATCCAGAGGGAAATAAGGGAGAATGAATATCAGAGAGTTCCTCCTCCACTCCAAAATAATGTAGCAGATGAAATTGAGGAAGGTGAATATTTGAAGTATGAAGATTCAAATCGGGATATGAATTACTTTGGGGAATTATCATCAGAGAGTTTCTTAACTGAATATGACTTTCAGAATTCTGAGTTTTTTTATTCATATATTTATCAAGAAGAAAGTGATTTTTTCCCTAAAGTTTCAGCTGCCATATGTCAATCTAAACCTAAGAAGTCTTATAACTTGAGGTTTGGTCCAAAACAAGTTTTTCAGATTCCCAAAAAGAAGATAGCTCCTCCTCTCAAGCAGTTATCTAATCAAACACAAGAAAAGAGACAAAATCATGGTGACCAAGACAAGGCTACAGAGATTGAAGAAGTGAACAAAAATGTGCAAACTTTTAATTTTGAGAATGAATTATGTAAGATCAAAATTCTAGTACCATTTACTGAATTGATGAAGAATCCTTGTTATAGGAATCTTGTTTTAAAAATGTTGGGTTCACCTGCTAGTCAGATACCTTCAGATACTATGAATCTCCAAAAGAACACCCTACAATCATTATTGGTTCTACCTTAGCTGATAGGACTAAAAATAATTCAAATTCTTCTCCACCTTTTTATATAACTCTGACTGTCCATGATCAAATGATTCATAACTGTTTATTGGATTTTGTATCTTCTCATAGCTTGATGCCTAAAGCAGTCATGGAGGATCTTGGTTTGAGTATCACAAAACCATACCATGATTATATGCATTTGATTCTAGAGCCGTTAAATGCCTAGGAGTGATTAAGGATCTTGTGGTCAATTTGACTCAGTTACCCATGAAAAGTGTGATTATGGATGTGGTGGTTGCTGACATTACTCCTAAGTTTGGTATGTTACTCTCAAGATCTTGGGATAAGAAAGTAGGTGGTACATTGCAGATGGATTTAGCATATGCTACTATTCCTTTATTTGGGGGAGAAAATAGAAGATTGTACAGAGAGTTACAGCATGCTTATATTGTCACAGATGATAAAAACCCAACGAATCATCCTCTCTATGCTATAGATAAATATTTGGGGTCTTGTATGCTACATTTCAGTGATGAGGATACAAATGGCATGTTACATGTAGAAAAGGAAACACCAATCAAACGTAGTGTTGAGAAAAATAATGAGTTATGGAAGATGTATTTTGATGGCTCCTCATCCAAGGAAGGAGCAAGAGCTGGCATTGTTTTGATTTCTCCTGGTGGAGAGGTGATTAGTTTGATGTATAAGTTGGAATTTGTGACTACTAATAACACAACAGAGTATGAGGCATTAATACTTGGGTTTAATGGCTGCAAAAGACCTAGGCATTCAATAGATTTCTGTTTATGACAACTCTAAATTAGTTGTCCAATAGGTGAGGGACAAATATCAAGTAAAATAGGATTTGTTGAAGGTGTACAGAAACAAGGTGTGGGATATGATTGACAATTAATTCATAGCATTCAATATTCTTTCATTCCCAGTGATCACAATCAGATAGTAGACTATCTTGATTTGGCAGCCACACACTTCAAGATTCCAAAACAGACCCAGTTAAAATACCCAATTGAAGTTAAATATAGACCTTCTGTTCTAGATAATATCAGAAAATTGAGAGTTTTTGAAGATGATTTGGAAATCGAAAGGTTCTTAAAGTTAACTAGAGAATTTTCTAATTCATTGATTGACAAGGACTAGGATGATGAAGTTGAAGATAATTCTAGTGATGAGATCAGCAGAGATAGTTTGGAATATTCTCATAATATTGCTTTCAACAGTCTTAATAATCATTTGAATGTTAATCATGTTGAATATCAATCTCTTGTTCAACAAACTATTCAAAATCATTGTTGTGTTAAAGATCGGCCTTGTAATGAAGAAAAACACGAACCTTCAGCATCATCATTTGAAATTTCGCTGAATGCTCCTCGTTATGATGAAGAGATTAAGGTTCTAGGACAAGAATTTTGTGATGAATTATATTCTATTCCTTTTCGTTTTGATACTCAAATTGATGAAAACCATGTTGTTGACACTTTTAATATCATATCAGAAGTTTCTTATATTCATGGTTATGATAAATCTGTTGTTCAAAACCATTATGAAGATGCTCTAATTTCTTATAAATATGATGATGAAATTGAAAAGAAAGACCCAGAAATGTGTGATGTGTGTGATATGGCACAATCTGATCAGCAAATTTAGGAATGCATTCAGACCATTATCCTTGAACAATCGAATCCGATGTATGATATTTATTTGTTTGAAGACAGTGTGGAAAAGGAGGATCAACTTGTTAACATTATTGTTGATACTGTTCAATAAATTTGGGAGCAAATTCAGGCTGATCCTGATGTCTTTAATCACCAATATCTGGATGATATTCATGGAGCAAAAGATTCTTATGGACAGCCTATATTTTTCATAGAACAGGAAGAGGTAACTTTTGGCAATTTTTATGATCCACTGGCAGATTATTTAGAGTCAACACTAAATTATAAATATTTTATCTTAGAGACAACATTTGATGAAAGTGAGTACGAGCTACTAGATCTTTTCTCTTCATGTTTTTCGATATTTATGATTATACATATATTCGGAGTTGGAAGCAAGTTTTGGTTGGTTGATGGAATTTTTGCCTGGTTACATTGGAAATGGGATTACAACTTGATCAAGCAAAGTTTAGCTGGTTAGTATAGATAGGTGGAATAAGATTCCAATTTCCCAATGGAAGTTGCAGAATAATAGGGAAGTTTCAGTTTAGATTGCAGAAGGTGCTGGTCTACAAGTTCTTGAAACCTCACAAGGAGGCTTTCATCCCTCAACATGAGCCAGATGTTAAGACTGAAAATTGTTCTTAGTCTTTGTGTATTTTTTTCAAAGGTTCATTTCTTATTTACTTTTCAATTTGAGTTTGTTTTAAATTTTAATAATTAAATGCATTTTTTTTTGTTTTATAGGTTACAGTTTGCTTTATTTTATTTATTTTCTTTCTTAAGTTTTCTTTTTAATGGCTTATTAAGTATTATATGTCTTTCGAAGTCTACAAATGTTGTTTAAAATTTATTCTAAGGTGTATATCCAAGGTCTAACCCCTGTTTTGAGGTCTTTGTCAAATATGTCATGAGGAGATTCCTGTAGCACAAAATTCAGGATTTATACAATAAAGCGCTGCAGGAATCATGAATCATTGGGAAGAGTGGTTGATTGATGATATAGTGTGTCTGTTGCAGTCGAGATAATCGGAAATTTTCAGACACCTGTTTAATACATCATGACATGTGTACATAGCCCGGTTCCATATATCATGACATATGTATGAAGCTGTGTGAATATCATGGAGAAAATCGTGGTTTTGAACTATCACGATTTTTAGTTTGGGTTATGAGTCACACTATTGCAAAGACGTAGTTTGAAAATCTTTGAAGTTTCCTAAATAAGTACACAAGCCAAGTTACAGTATATATATGGGAAAGAGTGGAAATATTAACAGGTTCGAGCCTACAGACACAAGTTGGGCCATTAAATTTCCAGAATGTGCAGCGTTATTTAGAACAGTAGGGTGGTTTTGTTTCTTTGAGAATGGTTTCAATCCTGAAAAATACAGTAGCAAAAGAAGCCTTTAAAAGAAAAAGAGATGCGTAGCTATGCTCTGTTTTTCCCTGTTTTTGTCATTATCATTGGGAGCAGATTACGAGGTGAAGGAAACGAATTATGGAAAACCAAAAGAGTTTTTTGTCCAAAATAGACTCATTCATAAAAAACTCTCTCAATTTTGCAACAGCTATCATCGTTTGAAATATTCGAATTGATTTTTGCAGCCTATTTTTCAGGGTTGAAAATATTTAATAATTTACTGTTTTAGTCACATATTTTCGGCACGTCTTCTAATCAATTCGAGAATCATTTTTAAAAACAAAGAGAGGTTTTTGTTAATAATGGAATCATTTAAATAAACCTCTCTTGGGCTTTTTACAGGTGTACTGGATCAAGAGATATGGAGGCGTCTTTGAGACCCAATTTTTCAGAAATTCGCCAAATTTCCCCAAAATCTGATTTGCTATTTTTGGTTATAATTAGTAGTTAGGGATTTGAAGTTAGTTTGTAATTAATTATTGTAACTATCTCAAGATTAGACCTAAAATACACTTATGAAAATTCTCTAGTTGGTAAATGATAAAAGGAGGAAAGTTTAGTGCATCAAGGTTCGATTTTTGTTTTGGGAAGGGTTCTAGAGCTGAAGACTTTGGATGTATGTTCAAGATGATACTGTTAACTCTCATGTAAGTGTTGAAGACTGAGATTGATCTATATATACATATTAACCATTTTAATCTTCTATATTGTTTTTTTTTATGGTCTGTTTGACCACTCAATTCATGACTTCATTTCTTGATTAATGTTTTTTTTCATGTAAATGCTTATGTGTTGTGGAAAGAACCAGTATTGTGCTTATCAATGTTCATGGTTTATATTTATTATTTACGTGTTTATATCTCAGTCATCTATTTTATTTCATGACTCAGTTCCTATATTAGCTTGCTGGTTGTTGACCTTCTTGTAAATGAACTTTCCAACCAAAAAAAAAAAAACAAATTCCTTTTTTACTTTTTGATTTGAGATTGTACTAGCTTGTTTCCTTTGTAGTCTAGGAACAATTTCTAGCACAAACAGATCCAATCATGTAAACTCAACATTTAATATATGGGGATCATCAATAACGTTGTAGAGAATGATCTCTTCTAAAACATTTTCTTCTTTAATTAGCGCAACAATATCAAAGTTTGGATCTTTCCCCTAACACACTTCATATATGAATAACAACAGAGTTGATAAGAAATTTGTGTATTGTTAAGATGGACCTTATCATCATTACCGCTAGGCTATATTTCATCATCACTCCAACAATCATTTTTATCAATTTTACATAATTGCGTTGAATTTCTTTGTTGTATAGATAATTGTTGCTTCATTTGTCATTTTGTTTCTTGTCTAGTATCCTCTTCTGCAAGTATTCAGAATGCTTCTTCCACAAGTTCTATAGGCAATGGATATCATTCTTTATGTGGAATGGATTCAGGCCTATACTGGACATGAATAAATTTATAAAAAATTATGATCGGCAGTCGTGACAAGATGCCCAAACGGGATACATAAGTTAAACATGGGATCTCTGGATTGGAAATCAACACTGAAAAAAGAAATCTAGATCTATATCCATAATATAAAATCTACACTAACCTTTATGAAGAATATTTGATTTAATTTTTCTTTGAAAGCAGGGTTATAGTTTTTCATACACAAAAAAATTAAATCCTGCGTGTCATGTATGATATAAAATATGGAATCGCGTCTGATATGGTCTAGAATTGTACATCATAAATTAGAAAAGAAATGATACAATCCTTATATACATATATAAATGAAACAAAAAAGGAATTTTTAGAAACTACAATAATTAAACTTCATGAAACCTGGGTAACGATCCTCAAAACCTCAAACACAAATACAACCAAATCACGACAAGATGCCCAAACGAGCTATAGAGGTTACATAGGTGATTTTTTAATTAGAAATCAACAATGAAAAACCAATCTAGGCATATAGCCATAGTATAAATGTTAAAGTAACCTTTATTAAGAACCTTTGATTTATTTTCTTTTTGTTACCAAGGTTATGGCATAACACACACAACAAAATTAAATCTTTTGAGTCCTACATGAGCTGAAATCTGGAATCGCATCTGATATGATGTCAAATTGTACAACATAAATTAGAAAATAATGATAGAAGCCTTATAAAAATAAATAAATGAAACAAAAGGAATTTTCATCAATTACAATCATTAAAATTCATGAAACCTAGGTAGAGGTCCTCAGAATATCAAACACAAATACAACCAGATCATGACAAGATGCCCAAACAGGATACAAAGGTTACACAATTGATATCTGAATTGGAAATCAACAGTGAAAAACAAATCTAGCTCTATAGCCATTATCATAAATACTACACTAAGATTTAGTAAGGATGTTTGATTTTTTTCTCCTTGCAACTAAGGGTATGGCATTGTATACACAACAAAGTTAAATCTTCTGACTCTTATATGATTTGAAATCTAGAATTGCATCCAATATGATATGAAATTGTACAATAAAATTAGAAAAGAAATGATACAAGACTTATAAAAAAATATAAATGAAACCAAAAGGGATTTTCAGTAATAAATTCACTAAACTTCATGAAACTTGGGTAAAGGTCCTAAAAATATCAAGCAAAAATACAACCAAATCTAAAAAGAAAATAATATTATACCCTCTAGCAAAAAAACTTTAAAACTTATCTTACCACTCAACCATCATCATCCATCATCTTTGTTCAAAACATTTCCATGCAATCTGAAATTATTTGATATGGTATCGTGGTCAATAGCATTTAATCAAGGACTACATGATCCAACCTAGGTTTCACAGGGTAAGTCCTCTTGCTATTTTTTCTCAAGAGGGACATGGTATGTTAACATGGTTTTACAGTGTTTGTTAGTGAGGTCAAGCAAGGCAGACGACCTAGTTTGATCAAAGGTTTTGGGTAAAATCGAAATGGACCAAAAACTAGCGAAAATTTTTCTAATGTTGTTGGCACACATAAAAAAAATTCAAAATTGTTAGATAACCACATAAGGAGCCTTCTTTATCTAACCACACATTGTTATACATGAAAAATTGTTAACCACACCAGTTTCCCTCACATTATTTCGTGTGCAATTGAAAAATATTTTCGGTGGAGTTCAGAGTTTGACCAACTAAGTGATTAAAAAAGTTAATTACATTTTAATTAACTTCTAATCCATTTCTTACTTATGATACATTTAGGGGTTGGTTGTTTTTTATGTATATCTTATTGGTAACAAACTCAAGCGTTCAATTATTTGTTGTATAATGTAACCTATTTGCAGCATTCTAGGTTTTCCAGTTGTTAGCTTATTAAGATAAGGAAGGCTTCATTCCTAGCTAAAGAACTTTGTTTACTTAGATCTTGGAAAACTACAATTTTACATGTCTAGGTATTAGCCTTGTGAAGGTTTGTATCCCACATAAATTTGGACTTCTTGTTTACCAAAAGAAGGTGAGAGTTTTATTTAATCATTTTACCTCATTTGTGGATAATGTTAAAAGTCTATTATTATCTTACTTTTCGTCTCTTATGAGAATATATTTAAGATCTAACTTGTCCTTATTTCTCGAATGTCCTAGATTCAGGTAGTGTGAAGGATATTTACCTCTTCTATCATCAATTTAAGCTAGTGGAAACGAGAGGGGGGGATATTTTATGCCTACAATGCAACCATGTGTAAAACACATAAACATTTATGGATTACTTAGCATGTTCCCCTTATTTGTCTACGAATGAGGATGGGAGCATGTACCAACTAAATATTGTTATTATAAAATTTTTCCATATGCCCATTCGAGTTTGAACTTTATGACATTTGTTTCCGCTTATTATATAATTTTTTTAACACATTATAATCCATATTTTGTATACAGTAAGGAGGACTATCTAATACATTGCCACGTCGATCTTACAGTCAAAGCATTTAAGTCCATAGTTTGGAAAGCTTTTGTGCTATGTCAATGGAGCTTCTAGTGTTTTCTTGTTCATTGTAGTTTCTCTTCTTGAGATCTGGTGAGCTCTTCCCATCTCGGTTTCGTCCTATGTAAACCCTAGCCATGTTATTAGTCTAGTATGGTGATTTTGCTTCCCATGAGCAGTTTAGAGGTCCAATGTTCTCATTTCTTTCTTGCTTCTGCTCGTAGTAGAGGTAGGACGCAGTTTGGAGGGTGCAAGAGTTCACTAGTAAGTGCAAAGGTAATTTGGATACCTTCTTTACCTCATCCCATTCCTATTTAATTTATACTTTCAGGGTTTGATGATAGTTAACAATGGCTATCTTTTTATTACAGGGGTCATGATAACAATGATATTTTGGTTTCAACTTTCGAACTACCACACGAGGCTCCTCCTAGGTAAGAAATGTTCTTTGTCCAGTATAAAATCTCCCTGATTTTGATGAGCTAACTTTATTAGCATTAAATGAGGATGTCCTATGCCATATTATGTTTTTGTCCTATGTTTAAATGGTGAGAGTTTTTCTTGATAGTCCCTCTATTTCTTTTGAGGGTTTCAATGGGGATATTAATGATACAGTATTCAAGTTGTTGTTTGAGAACCTCAAGGGTTTGTACCAAAACTATTTAGTCCTTTTATATTATGTTTGTATATTTGTTCTTAATGTGGTCGTGTCGCCACTAACCATTGTTTTTTCGATTCCCTATGTGTACAATTAATCTTTTGATTAAATAAAAAAAAGGTTTTTTTTTTTTATGAATTCATAAATGTTTGTTCTCCATATTATGAATCATAAATAGACTATTTCTATATGTGACTATGTGTTTATAGAGTGAACTCATGAGTGAGAAACCCTAGCTCTGCTCTACGGCGCGGTCATGGAAACAAGCCTCATCGTTGTAGTCTCCTGGAGCCTGGGCCTTGGGTGCCTCTAAACCTCGGCTTGGATGGATGTTCTGCTCTGAGCCACTATCTCAGGTATGTTTGGGGCTCTTTGCGGGGTCTTGTCACCTATTAGTCTTAGTGATGGTTTTTACCGACTCTATGGGTCTGGACTGACCATTGGGAACATGGAATCCCTCCCCTATCATAGGGGACTAACTATACCAACCATGTATTAAAAAAGTGGGAACATTCGTCGCTATAATTTTGATGGGTTTTGGTCGTTATTCCTGCAGTTTGGTCTGTTGTGAGTTGCATGGGGTTTTACGTTGTTTCCCCTAATTTTTTGGTCTCTGGGTCATGATTGTTTGTTGTTTTGGTCTTCTTTTCTGTCGTGGACTGGAATTTTGGATTTCTGACCATCAAAACCCCATTTTGATCTTATGGGTTGTGCTGGATTATTTTATCGCTCCACCATTTACAAGCGCCCGTTCAGGCAGGGTTCTGGGCTTGTGGTTGTGTCTATTTGTGTCGTTGTATTATAACCCATGGTGACATTGTGGGTTATCACAGGTTGAATTCTCACAACCTTTGGTTCTCTTCCCATATTTTGTGGTCCTTTGGGTGGTTGGGGTATTGTAATACTCCAAAAATTCGTAAAAATTTAAAATTTTTCCTATGACATTAAATGTTTACAATCGTCACTTCCGAGGGATATTTAACTGTTAACAGTCAACATAATAAGGTGTTAAAATAAAACTAATTTCTTTATTAAATTCTAGATCTGCATACTTAAATATTTGCTTTCACAAATCATTATTAAATATTTAGTTTAGTAGGTTATGATTTGGAATAACATGAGCTGAAACATCTATTTGTTTACTATGTGCTAAAGTTTGTTTTACTGTTTGTAAACATGGAGGAACTTCAGTTAAGTCTGAGGATTACTTAGATTTTTAGATAATGCAGTGAAGTGATGCTTCTTTTACAGGTCTTTCATAGGTAAGACGTTTTGTAACCAGTTTCCGGATCAAGATTATTATTTCAACTAGAATAAATAAAAATGCTAGTATATTTGTTTAATTTATAGCTTTGATCAAATTAAAGGAGGTATCGTTGAAACTGTATATTTACGTTTTAATTAACTTCCTTGTAAGCATAAGTAATTGGAAATATGAACATAATTCCAGTTGTTCTTCTACCTCGCTTTAACTATAACTTGTTCATCAAACTTTCATCTATCTATTATCAGTTTAGGTCCTGTATGTAATTCTAGTGAAAGATAAAATTGTACACCAAGTCATTTGATACCTTATTACTTTTTACCAATGATAGTTCATATGTATTTGTCTCAACAATATTCAAATGTTAAGTAAACTAGGAAAACCTAAATCTAGGTATAGTCATAAGGTATAATGATTGACATTCATACATGGACCTAAATATTTAGTGCAGAAGACAATCTACTAACTGTTTGAGTACTTACAAGGTAGAAGTGCAATAATAAGAACATTATATCGTTAAACAATAGTATTACTGCTTTGTGTAAAGAATGTAAAGATCATTTCCTACAAAATCTATCCAACCTAGCCTTCGCGTGAGATTCAGCTCACAAGGAGATATGAAAAACATTATTACCCTATAACAAAACTAAGTTTTAATACTTAAACTAAGAATCAAACTATGAATCTTTCTATACTTGCAAGCTTACACACATAATTGTTTTTAACCAATGTATTGTCATAGGTTTCTTACAATGTCTTTTAACAAGTCCTATAGTTTATCACAAGGTGTTATTTATGATGTTAACAAGGTTAAAGAATTCTTTTGCATAAGTTATTACCCATTTACATGGTTTATAAAACATAATTGAAAACCCTAGTTTATGCGAAGATTACCTCCCAACATTCTTCTTTATGATTATAATATTCATCTTATAATAAAAGGATATTGAATGATTTGAATAAGTTTTTGACCAAAGTTTTATAAAAACCATTTTATGTGTAGGCTGCTCCTTTGAGTCTCGAACTATAGTGCAAAAACCCACAACTTGAAAATATATTTAACGCCACGTGGTAGATGATTATTGTTTAGGGTTTTGACTTTGGAACTTCACCATATAAGTCTCCCAAAACCCTAAAAATTCACATTTTACCTATATTTCTTACTATTGTTGTGGTGAGGGAGCTGTAGGCACATGGCTGCATAGTCCTTGATGCCACTCCTTATCTCTGCTTGTACATTTCTTCTATGTGTGAGTTCTTAATCGCCATCATTTTACTCTGTGTGTGAGGCCTTTGTCTCCATTTCCTTGCCTCGATGAGGGCTTACCTTCATGCTTTTGTTCAGTTGTGAACTCTGTAGTGTGGGCTCGTTTTCTGGTTCATCGTGGCATGGCCTTGGCTTTTGATTTGAACTTTCTCGTTGAGGTTTCCTTGACAGAGCTTCCTTCGTTTGCTCAGGCATACTCCAGCTTGGGGCTAGGTTTTTGTTTAAGCTACCTTATATGCGGTTGAGGTTAAAAACTATCCAGGTATAATTTATTTTAAGTTTTAAAACCTTCTGCACTGTTTCAAAGTGTTTTATTGTCTTTGTTATTTGAATTAAGAAAGAGCTTAACGCCCAAATGGTTTAACTTGTGCAGGCTTCTGGTTTGGATACTGTGTGCTGGAAACCACTGAAAAACTCCATGTAAGGATTCCATGCTTCGTGTCCATCCTGGTAAGCCTCGGTCTTGCCTAAGGTTTCTCCTATAATGGTTGTATGGGGTTTTTGGTTGATGTTGTTTTGCTTGGTTTGGTTTCTACTCGGTCGTGGATACGATGTAGACTGTTTATTTGGGAAGGCCATAAGGTCGTGACTTGATGAAATTATTATGTGGCCTTCTTGGCCATAGCTTGATTTACAGAATTTGTATTTTGGACAGGCTTTTTAAGCCGTGACTTCTATTTGGAACAGGCCATTAGGCCGTAACCTAATTGGGAACTGTAGTGGTTTATTTATAAATTAAGTTAGGGTTTTTAAATTATCGACTTGTATAATGTTAGCCATAAGACTTGATCAATGAGTGGTTAAGACTGTTAAATGATAAAGACAGTTCATTTTGACAAATACCACGTGTTATTTTAAAATAATTTGCAGTATTTTGAAAATTCCAGTTTTTGGATTCTTCGGTGATTACGTTGATAAAAGAAAAAGTAATTTCTTTTAATATTATCATAGGGTTTATTATGGTGTAATTCCATAATTTTTCGATTTTGTTTAACATAGGGAAAAGTTCAAAATGTTGGTTTTAAATCAGAGTTTAAATTTGTCTCTGTCAGTAAAAACATTTATTCATAAAATAATTAAAAGTAGGGTTGATTAATACAACCTGAATTTTTATTGTGTTCTTGGGTTGGAATGTTTAAAGGGTCTTTACTTAATTTATCCTAGTTTATATTTGTCAAACAGTTTCAATATTGTTCTTGTGAAGAGTTTATTTAAATCTATGTAATTATAAAAATAGATAATTGTGTTTGTAATAATGAAGAATTTCTACTTTAAGTAATTATGGGTAAAATTGTATTAACCCTCTTCTGGAAAAAGAGAGGGAAATGAAGGTCATATTTGATAGTTTCTCCAAATTAGGGTTTTGTAAAATTTTAATTACTTTTAAATCTTTACAGAGTTTAATATTTAATTGTGTGATGTATTTAAAGTTTGATTCTTGCTTAGATTAGTAATGAAATTATCCAAGTAAATACTAGCCCTCATTTTACTGTTTCCTTTAAGTTATTCCTGCTTATTCATTTTCCTGTTTTTATAATGTTTTTAATTACTATGTATATTTATAATAATTAGTCTTATAGAAAATGACTTATTTACTATGTAAATAGGATCACCATTACACAGACTATGTACTGGTTTTAAAAGACCTTTCTTGGATCTAGATCATATCTAATTTCTTTAACAGGTGCATTCTAACTAAGGCACTCCTGAACATTCTTACAAAGAATCTATAAAAAATAATAAACCTAATCCTGCATTCTTCTTTTGATTTAACCATCAGAGTCTAATCTAACCTACTGTACTAGAGTACTACCTTATTGAAGGTGTGGAAAAATACAATTCTAGGTATTTTTTATCCATCAATAAAATTTGAAATTACTCTAATCATATATCCTAATCCATATCTCATCCAGAATTTGGCTATATTTTCACAGTAAAAGATTTTCTTCAATCATTCTAATAACAAATAAACAAAAACATAACATATTATTTCCTAAATTCATTCATTCTTGATCCTAAGTATGCATAGAGAAATTAGAAAGATCATGTAGAACCTGGAAATGTAGCAGAGGAGACAACAACTTAAGGAGCCTGTTCCTCCCAACCAACTCCTGGAGATAGCTGAACTGCAAATCTCAAGACCCCCGAGCCTGTCTACTGGTCCACCTGGTTGAAGTACTGGGTGAGAGAATTGGTATAGTAAACCTCTGCAAATCTAATGAGTATTCAGCAGTAATCTGTTCTGCTTGTAGCAGTATGAACTCAGCTTAAATTAGTTGCACTAGTTCAGAACTTCAACACTTTTCACTCAAAGAAAACTTCTGCTAGTCCCCTCCATCGAATTTTCTTGTGCACTAAATTCACTCAGAATTTTCATAAGTAAAGAATGAGTAGCCTCAGCTAAATTCAATGGGAAGTTTTATTAGCATGCCTAAGTATTTTGGGTCAGTTTTCAGTTAATGAGCCACCTTGTCTTGTTGCACTTTCTTGGGGAACATGACCACAAAAATAGGGAATTTTCCTCCTACAACAACTAGAAGTAGTTTGAGGATGCTGCCAAGTGTCAATATACTCTCAACCCAGCCTATTCCACCAAGTGACCAGTAAAACACTCATTTAACAGCCTCTTTAAGTTGTTGTCTCATCTTTCATTTATTAATTAATAAAATATTCAACAATTACATGCAATTATCCTTGACCCCACTTGGTCATTAATTACAAAATTTATAATAAAATTATAACATAATGTCTCTTAAAACATAAAATATTTTTGCAATTTGGGACATGTGATAGGGATGGTTAACTTCTTTTTTTCTGTGAACTGTTGTTGTGGTGTTGATTAGGTTTTTGTCCTGGGGCTGTCTGACCCCACTGTGTACCTGGTCGGCTTGGGTGGTGGGAGTCTCGGGTTCGGAGGGAATGACACCGGACTATGTGGGTGGGTGATTTTTTCTCTTTTTTTTGTTGTCGAGACTCAGGACAATGGATGGTCCTTCTTGTGCCCGGTCTAAGCGTTATGACAAGACTATTAAGGCCCAGGAGGGAAAACTCAGCTATGTTATGGGTCGTGACGTGTATATGGATAGAGTGGGTACCTTGTGTTGCCAGGATTTGATCGACAGACTGGAATATTGCAGCTTGGGGAAGAAAGAGTGGATAGAGTGGGCGACGGTCCACTGGAAGCCCATACTGACCTATCTCTTGACCATCAGTCTATTGGCGAAAGGATGGATGGTATTTGTTTTCTGAGAAGACTCGCATGCATCCTTAATATTGAACTCGTTATGGAAGATTGGTATGGGCTCTCTATTCTTAAATCGGTGGCACTTGGCCTTTGACCCTCTGCAGGAGTGAGTGGTAAAGAGGCATCTATGGGTGCTACTCCCGGCACTACCTTTTCCTATCTGGAGCAGGGAATTCCTGGTGGAGGTCGCGAACACCATTGGTCTCTTTGTCGCAGTGGATGATGACTTTCAGCTGATATATGATAAACGCATGTCAGGTGTACTGGTCGAAATGGACATCTCCAAGGGACTACCGGCGGAGATCGAGATCCAGTGTAATGAGATGGCCATCTATCAAAGACTTGACTATCTCAATGTATCGTTTATAGGCAATCGTTGTCATGATGTCAGCCATCTGAGGCGTTCAAGACTGGTTCTTCTACATGGCACAAGCTCCTCGACTTTATCTGATGTGTTTGGGTCCCCAAGTTGCGGTGATCAGACTCCTAAAGGACCACCTCTCCCTCCTCCTGGTGTCCAAACGAATTCCCCGGATGGTTTGTATAATTCTCACTCTCCCTCTATTTTTGAAGATATTTCCAAGGGCGAACTGTTGTTCATCCAGGATGTGGAGGCATGTGCCTCTATTTCGAGGTCTTTGGTTGTGGGTCCTTCTGTTCCTTTACCTTGTACGGTCCCTCTTCCTTCTCTATCTATGGAGCAGGCAGTACTTTCTTCACCTCCTCTGGAGGGTACCACTTGGGAGGATGATGCTCCTCTCTTCACATCGGAGGATTTCCTGCCCTTAGTTGGGGTTGAACTTTTTGATCTCCCTATATTCCCTCTTATCAGTCCTTTCTCTTCCCTAGCCTTCACGGACCTGGCCCTCATGAAGACACTCTCTATATTCTCTGCAAAGACTCCTATCCCTCCGTCAACTCTCCCACTAGACTCCATTCACTTTGAAAATGTTACGATCCGTAAGCTGAGAAAAAAACCTATGCCAGACACTTGTCTAGATTTTGATGCACCCTCCTACACACCGTTGTCTGTTAGGATTAAATATGCTACTAGAGGATGAGCTGGTTCTAGTCCTAGGGTTCTTAGAACAACGACACCAACCCATGGTGGTGTTTGATGAAGATCATCTCTCTCAATATTCGTGGCTTTGGAGGGTTAGCCAAATAAAAAACCCTCTGTTCTCTCTTCCTTCTCTAGCTCCAGACATGATCTTGATACAAGAAACAATGTGCAGTCACTTTCCTGCACTCCTTGCTTTTTCTAATCTCTTTATTGGTTGGGATTTTTGTGTGCTTGATGCTTTTGGCCTTTCAGGAGGGCTTTTGACAGGTTGGAATCCTCTCACTATGAGGTGCAAGGATTTTGAGACAGTGGGGGGGAATTTTGGTAAAATCCAGGTTTCGGGGTTCTCCCACCACCTTCTCAATTCTTAACTGTTATGGGCCCTACTCTAATCAGGAGGCTTTCTAGAGTAGGGTAATGACGGGGGTTCTTCTATCACTCCCTAATCTTATCCTTGCTGGTGATCTCAACTTTACCCTCAATGCGGGAGATATTTGGGGGAAATCTGCCCGACTGGACCCTCTTGCCCACTTCTTCACTAAACTTCTCTCAGACTATAACCTGGTCGACCTCGCTCCTCCTTGTGCAAGGCCTACTTGGAAAAATGGTAGGGCTAGGGATGATGGGATAAGCAAGAGGCTTGACAGATTCTTATTCTCGGCATCACTTGTGCCCACTTTGTAGCATTACAAGGTATGGTTGACTATAGCAGATGTCTCGGATCACTATCCCATTTGTTTGGAATGGAATGCCACAGTTGCTATCACTTTCCCCTTTAAGTTTAATTGGGCATGGCTCATGGAGGAGGGTTTCTCTCAGTTGAATTTGGATGAATGGTCCTCCTTAATGTCCTTGCCTATTCAGGATGGTATGAATTATCTATCTTACAAGCTTCGATGTTTTAAATCCAAGGTAAAGTGTTGGACGAAGGATAAGGCTGAGCTTTTGAAATTGGAATATATGAAGATAGATGTGAAGATTCATGAACTTCTTACAGCTTTCCCCTCGGGCATACTTTCTTTGGAAAATTCTAGGCCGCTAAAGATACACAGAGACAGGAAGAAATTTATACTTGTTCATGAGTTGCTTACTTGGAAATTAAAAAGTAGGGTTAAGTGGGACACTCTAGGGGATGCCAATACAAAGTTCTTCCACTCTATGGCATCAGCTCGCAGGAATTACAACTCCATTTGGGCTTTGCAAAACGAATACTTGGCTTGGGTTGATTGTGATGAACAATTAAAAGAACTGGGTGTTAAGCATTTCTTTGGAATCTTTAAGGATGATGAACATACTAATATTGTAGGTAGTTAAAGGCTGTCAAACTTTTCCCTGATTTTCTATCCAATGAAGAGGCTGATATCTTTTCTTCTAAGATCTCTCTAGGTGGGGTGGAGGGGGTCTTGAAATCATTCAAGAAAGACAAAAGCCCAGGCCTAGATGGTTGGCAGGTGGAGTTCTTCTTGGGATTTTTTGAGTTGGTTAAAGATGATCTTCTGGCTGCAGTTGAACACTTGTGGGCTGCAGGGATGGTTACCTCATCCCTTAACTCTACCTTTATCTCTTTAATACCAAAAAATGAAAAACCAGCCTCCTTTGCAGACTTTAGACCTATCTCCTTGTGTAACTTGTCCTATAAGATGATATCTAAAATTATTGCTCTCAGAATTAATCCCTTCCTGGATAAGTACATCTCTCTTGAACAGTTTGGCTTCCTAAAAAATGGGCAGATCATTGAACCAGTGGGAATTACTCAAGAAGCCCTACATACTATAAAGACAAAAAAAAGATGCACCCTGGTTCTCAAACTTGACATGGTAAAAGCTTTTGATAGGGTAAATTGGACATTTTTGAGATTAATTCTGCTTCAGATTGGAATCTCTCTGAAGGGGGTGAACTAGATCATGGGTTGTATCACTTCTGCTAGTTTTTCTTTGCTCATCAATGGCTCACCTTCGGGTTTCTTTACTGCTTCGATAGGAATCAGACAGGGTTGTCCCTTGTCACTCTTACTATTTATTCTGGTCATCAAAGGTCTCAACTTGCTCATAAAATATGCCAAAGGGGGTGGTAGGATTAGGGGCATCAAAATTTCAGCACCCCTTGCCCTTACTCACCTGCTCTTCGTTGATGATGTAGTGCTATTTGGTCTAGGAACTTTGGAGGAGTGGATGGCTTTTGAAGTTATCCTTGAGACCTTATGTTATGCTTCTGGCATGTGTATAAGCATTGACAAATCTGGTTTTCTCTTTAATGAGTTGGGGGAGGGTGTATTGGATAGCATACGTCTCTTTCTACTATACAATGTCGAGCCCATTCATGTGGGGTTTAATTACTTGGGATATTTTATCAAATCGTTGGGCTATGAAGTGAAGGATTGGCTCTGGCTATTGAAGAGGTTTGAAAAAAGAATTGGAAATGAGACCTTCAAGCTCATTTCACTGGGAGGTAGGCTTGTTCTTATCTGGGCTGTAATATCAAGCTTACCTGTCTATTGGTTTGCTTTAGCTCTGATTCTGTTTTCTATACTCAACAATATGAGACAAATGATCTTCTCCTTTCTATGAGGTTCCAGCAAGAACAAATTTCGGTTTCATCTAGTGGATTTGCAAACTCTGGCTAGGCCACTTGATTTTGGGGGTTGGGGCACAAAAAACTTATTCTGGTTCAACATCTCCTTAAGACTTAGGAGTCTTTTGTTGGCCCTTAAGGGTTCTAGAATTTGGCACCATATCGTCTCTGCAAAGTACTTAAAGGAGCAACCTATGGATGTTTGGTTGAGAAATAAAAATTTCATGATCAAAGAAACCTCCATTATCTAGAATGGGTTTTTAAAAACTCTTTATTGGCTTGGAAGATGCCTAAGCTAGAAGGTAGGTAATGAACAAGATGTTATTATTGGCTCTAACCCAGCCTTAGGTACAAGCGAGTGTCACTATTTTGCACAGGACTTAAGATCTTATCTCTGTGACTATGGGATTACGACCCTTCAGCATGTTCTAAATCCTATGGATAATTCTCAGTCATATTGGTTGTCTGTCGATGATCTGGAGTTGGGGGGTGAATGGAAGTCTGTTTGGGACTCTTATATTTCGGGTTCGCAGCATGGAGGTATTCGTTTGACTGACGATTCAAACTCCTTAATTTGGTCACATAACAAAAAAATGGGATGGTCACGACAACCCTGGTTTATGACTTGATTGTCATCACACATCTAGCTCCGAGCAAGGAAAAAAGCATGATTGAATTATGGGGCCATAGCTTCCCACTGAAGATCAAATGCTTCGTATGACTAGCATTAAAAAAAAAAATTGACATGGGACAATCTGGTGGGTAGAGGTTGGTCTAAACCTAGTAGATGTTGGTTTTGTCACTCGGAGGAGGAATCCGTTCAACATTTATTTGTGGAGTGCCCCTTTACTATTTCCATTTTTGAAGCACTGGAAAATATCTATCATTTCACGATCCCTGTCTCAGCTAGCTCCCTTGTAGAGTTCTTGGACTACTGGGTGATCCACAAGCCCACTCACTTCAACACCCCTTTTTTCATGTTCTGGTGCATTTGGAATGCATGAAATAAAGGCATTTTTGAGGAAAAAAGAATCACTCCTGTGCTCTCACCTGCAAGGTGGATTCTTATATTCATAGCTTCCCAGTACCGGAAAAAAAGAAAAAAGTTAGAATCATTGGCCTTGCACCTGTTTTGGTCTACCTGGTCGGTTTTTTTTATGGTGCTGCAGCAGAAGGAAAAGGAGGGGCTGGGGTTTATCTCGCTATCAGTAGTGATCATTTTTTTCATATCAAGATGGGGTGTGGTTTGAGTAAAAATACGAGGGCTGAATTGCTGGCCTTGTGGGATCTTCTGTACTGGGAAAAATATTTGGGGCTTCCCTCTCTGTACATCTTTGGCGATTCCTCAGTGATCATCAACTGGGCATTGGGTAAGGTAGCTCTGACTTGCGTTGCTTTAGATTACTAGTGTGAGGCCATCAGACAAATGATGCCAAACTTTCTCAGACTAGACATGCAACATACATACAGAGAGCATAACTAGTGTGCAGATGGCCTCTCTAAGGAGGCCCTGATATTGGACCCAGGCCTTTTCCATATATCTGAGTTTTCTAATGAGTCTGTTTCTGAGGTTGGTGATTTTATGCTCTTTTGAGCTATGTGCTAGAGTCGGGCTCCTTTTTCTTTTTTGGGCACTGTGTATTGTAGCAGAACCTTGTTTTTTCTGCTAGTTTTGGGATCTTGGATCTCCTTGGAGGTGCCTTCTGGTCGCTCTTTGTGCTCTCTGGATATATGTATGAATGTCTCCTAGGGTCTCTCCTTTTCATGCTGAGTTTTGACCTTATGTGGTCTGGCACATATTGTGTTGTTTGCTTGGATCAGTTTCTCTTGATATGCTGATGTCTGTATGGTCTTATACCAGTCATGTAATATTCCCTTTGATTCATCATGAATACTAAGGACATGATTTTTTCTTCTGAAAAAATATGTTCAAAAAAAATTTTGCTCCATTGTTTATGCTATACAATGAACATTGTTTTTTCTTCCTAGTTTTGACTCCCAATAAGAAATAAATGGTTCGTCCATCTTTTAGAGAGTTTGAATCACCATTTTTGTTTACTACACATTTATTTATGTGTGATGAGAAACACTATAGTTTCTTTCTCAATTCCCATTCGACTTTATTCTTGCACACGTATTTTTTTTATTGATTAGCAATAATAATATCAGTTTTTAGCACAATAGAGTCTTTTGGACAATCAACGTTTATATAAAAGGATTACTCTCCTTTTTGTGACTCGATTTCGACGCCTAATATCCTATTGAAAATTGTTTTATGTATGCATGTTTAAATTCATGAAATGATCTGCAACAATGATGGTGTTATGTCTTTTGTTACTTTTAAAAAGAAGAAAGAAGATTTGGATTACCTCTATTTTATTCAATCCTTTCCAAACCCTCCCTCGATCGCTTGATACTTTAAATGCATAGGTCGTACTCTTTTTCTTGTCTAAGAATCGTTTATAAATGGTGTTACATTTAGAGAAGTGAGGTCGTTACGATTATCGCAAAATCCGATTGGCTCTTGACTTAGTAAATAATAGATGATTATTAGTGTAATTTTATTTATGGCAAGTTTAAAGGTCTTGAACCCTAGATTTTTATGCTCAACTATTCCATTCTTTGTCAGTCTTATAATTAATGAAAATCCTTTTCTTAAACTTGCCATAATAACTTAGATTTTTATGCTTAACTATTCCAGTCTTTATCAGTTTTATAATTAATGAAAATCATTTTCTTAAACTTGCCATAATAACTTTAATATGTATGTTCCAGGAACTTAAATGTTCCTTCCTCCATAGTTGGATTTTACAGGAGTTTTCTTCCCATAAATATTTTATCCCTAAATTTATTCATGAAATGTCTAACTTGAAATAAAATAAATATAGTGTATTAAAATATATAAAGTCTAACCTTTTCAAAATTTGAAATCAAACAAAGTTAGTATAACCCAATGAATGCAAGCCTATTTATCAGCTCCATCAATCCTCACTAAAATAATTGCATTCCTAAGGATCCTTACAGAGAATAACAAATTAATAAACAACTTGCATTCCTAACTGTAAAAGAAAGAGTAAGTATAACTTCAGTAACATTTTTCAAGAAAAAATAAATTAACATTCTATGCTACAATTTAGAACAATCTAGTTTTAATTAAATCCTACATAATTTCCAAAATATTTTTCTTCCAAGATCAATAATAAGATTTACAGTAATATAAAAGAATAAGAATGACTTGTCATCCATAGCAATCCAATACCCCTTGTATTTCCTATATGTGCAACTTTACTTTGAAAGGTGGGCTCATTTAAGCATTAGGTTGTTGATTCTCCTTGAGGGAAAAAAGTCTCTCTTTGTCTTTCCATTTCTTCTTTTATATCTTTCTCCATTATATATATATATATATATATATATATATATAATGATTACCCTAACTATGGACTAAGGACTTATGTTGAAGGAACTTAATTGTTTCTTCCCAGAGATATTTTATCCCTAAATTTATTCATGAAATGTCTAACTTGAAATAAAATGAATATAGTGTAATCAAATATAAGTCTTACCTTTGCAAAATTTTAAATTAGACAGAGTTATTATAATCCATTGAATGCAAGCCTATTTATCATGTCCATCAATCCTCACAAAAATATTTAATTCCTAATGATCCTTACCAAGAATAAAAATTTAATAAACAGTTTGCACTTCCTAATTGTAAAATAAAGAGTAAGTACAACTTCAGTTAAATTTTTCAAGAAAAACTAAATTCACATTCTAAGCTATAATCTAGAACAATCTACTTTTAATTAAATCCTACATAATTTCCAAAGATTTTGCGTCCAAGATCAATAATAATATTTACAGTAAGATGAAAGAATAAGAATGACTTTTCATCCTTAGAAATCCAATTGAATTGGGAACTTCCACTTTCCTCCCAGCCTTAGATTCCTTAGTAATTCTATAACTTTAACCCAGACAATCACCCCTGAGCCATACAAAGCACAATAATAGGGCTTAATCAGGGGAAATTGTTTGTTATTTCTTGATTAGGCTACTGCATAGTACCCACAAGGTGTTTTACCATCTCTGTGTAAAACCTTATGTATTCCCTTAATTGATCTTCAGCCCCTCCAGGAGTACCATGTTTCTCTCATGGCCATTGCAGCGCTCCGGGATTTATAGCTAAACCTTCCAGTGGTGTACAGACCAATACCCCTTGTATTGCCTATATCTGCAAATTTTCTTTGAAAGGTGGGCTTGTTGAAGCATTAGGTTGTGCTTCTCCTTATGGGAAAAAAGTCCCTCTTTTCATTTTCATTCCTTCTTTTATATATTTCTCCATTGAAGAAGTAGTTAGGGTTCCTTCTCTTATATCTTTTAATTTATTAATTACTCTCTCCTCAACATTTTCTTTTCTATTTTCATTTATTAATATTCAAAGGATCATTCCCATCCTAGTGTGCTTGGTTCCTCTTTAAGTGGTTGTTCCTAACTCAGTTAGAATACCAAGTAGATAATATAGTTGAAACACATTTATTATTAACTCTTGATGCTCTGGAGTATTTCCAAATCAACATCAAATAAAAACAAAACATTTAAGTTCACATGCTCGATGCTACAGAGCCTCCTACCTCAAAATCAACTCTAAAAACATATCAAAATTATTTGATGCTCCAGAACTTCCTAGCTCAACATCAATTCTAACAACATATCAAAAGTATTTGATGCTCCAGAGCTTCCTAACTCAACATAAAATCTAACAACATATCAAAAGTATTTGATGCTCCATAGCTTCCTAGATCAACATCAAATCTAAAGAAAAACATTAAAACTTAAGTCTTTACAAATTTTCAAGGGTGTTCAAACTTGGGATATTACATCCCACCTGCCTTAAAATAACATCGTCTCGGTGTTAGTATTTTCTACTGTGAATTCTGAAATAAAAAGGGGTACTTATATTTCATTTATTCTTCCCTTTCCCATGTAGCCTCCTCAGGGTTGTAATATTTCCATTGTAATTTTATTTGGGTTATAGTCTTCTTCCATAGATGTACTTCTTTCCAGCCCTAAATACGAAGGGGTTCTTCCATGAACTCCCCTTTTGGTTCCACCTGCAATAGATTCCAATCCACAACATTTTTAGGATCATAAATATACGTTTAAGTAAAGACACATTAACAACATTGTGTATTTGAACATGATCTTGTAGGGAAAGTTCATAGGCCACTAGGCCTCTTCTAGCAAAACATTTTAATGGACCACAATATCTGGGATCCAATTTCTTACACGTTCCCAAATGTAGAGAACTTTTCTTTGCTTTTACTTTTAAATAGACATGATCCAAAACCTAATACTCTTTATTCCATATGTGTATATTAGTATAGTCCTTTTTTCGGTCTTGTGCCTCCTTTAGGTGTTCTTGCACCTTATTAACAATCTTATCTAGCTCCTTTAATAGATATGGCCTAACATTAGCATATCCAATGGTATATCCTAGGTCACTATTCATGCCCTACACTTTCTACCATACAATACTTCAAAAGGGATCATCTTAGTTTAAGATTAGTAACCATTGTTATAAGCAAACTCTTCTAAGTGTATGTAGTCCTCCCATTGTTTTGGTTTGTGCATGTCATACATTCTAAGCATATATTCCAATATCTGATTGATGTGCTCAGTTTTCCCATCTGTCTATAGTTGATATGTTGTAATGCAATTTACTTATGTGTTCATCCCTATAAACAGAGCTTTCCAAAAGTTCCTTGTGAACTTTGTGTCCCTATCGGATATGATAATTTCCAGTTTACTATGCAACCTAAAGATCTCTTTCAAGAATATGTTTTCTATGTGGGTTTCTTTGTAGGTTGAATTTACAGGAATAAAATGTGTTCCTTTAGATAGTTTATCTACTACCACTAATATAGCATCATTATGTTTCTTACTTGTAGGTATCCTAGTGGTAAATTCCATGCTTATCACCTCCCATTTCCATTTTGGAATGGAGAGTGGATGCAGCGAGACGGATGCGTTTAGTATTCACCACTTGACAGTCCTGGCATTTTGCAATAAAAAGGGATATATCTGCTTTTAATTTAGTCCAAAAATAATACGCATTTACAACAGATACCATCTTTTGATAGTCTGGGTTCCCTGAGTATGGTGGTTTATGAAATTCTTATAAAATTTCAGTTCTAGGTTTTTCTTTTCCAGGCACATACAATCTATTTTTATACCACATTAACCCAGTTTCATCAATCCTAAAATTTTCCTGTTGCTGCCCCAGTTTGTTTTCCTGGAATTTCTTGCTAATTTTAGTATAAAATTCATCATTTTTAATGGTTGTTCTAATTTTGTCAGGTAAATCATATTTTCCTTGGCTAGTCGTTACTTCATATAACATGTGTATTTTTTGGCTTAGGGAATCAACAACCTTGTTTTATTTTCCTTTAATATGTTTGACCTCATAAATGTATTCACTCAAAAAAGACAACCACCTAGCTTGTCTAGCATTTAAATTTGGTTGTTCAAAAATGTACTTTAGCCCCAAATTATCAATTTTAAGTAAAAAACTTTTCCTCGTTAAATAATGTCGCCACATTTTTAGTGCATGAATTATGGATTCCAATTCTAAATCATGTGCAACATAGTTTCTTTTGTGTTGATCCTTAATTTTCTGGGACTCATAGGAAATGGTATGTCCTTCTTGCATAAGGACCCCACCGAGTCTTTCTTTACTTCCATATGTACAAACTATGAATTCCTTATCTGGGTTAGATATTCTTAAAATAGGTGTTGTTGTCAATAATTGTTTTAACTGACAAAAGATATCCTCACATTTTTCTGTCAAGATAAATTTTGGGTTATTTTATTGTAAATAGATTATAGGATAGGATATCCTGCAAAAGTTTTCAATGAAGTTACAGTAGTACCTATCCAATCCCATAAAATATCGAACTTCTGATACTATTTATATGGGTTTTCCATTGTACAATATCTTTGATATTTATGGATCCACTGCAATCCCTTTTTCTGAAATTACATGGCCTAGGTACTATATTTGATCCTTATAGAATTCACATTTACTGAACTTAGCATAAGTTTGTTGTTTATGTAATGTTTGCAACAAAAAAAAATAGATGTTCATCATGCTCTTATTTATTTTTAGAGTATATGAGTATATCATCAATAAAAGCCAACACGAATTTATCCATATACTTGCTAAAGATGTTGTTCATCATATACATAAAAGTTGTAGGAAAATTATATAAACCAAAGGGAATCACTACAAATTCGTATGATGACCATACCAGGTCCTAAAATCTATCTTGCTTATATCCTCACGGATTCTTACTTGATGGTACCCAGACCTCAAGTCAATCTAGAAAATATCTTGGCTCTCTTTACTTGATCAAACAAATCATCGATTTTGAGAAGTGGGTATTTTTTCTTTATTGTCAGTTTGTTTAACTATCGGTAATCGATACACATGTGCATCATACTATCCTTTTTCTTCACAAATAGGATTGATGCTCCCTAGGGAGACACACTAGGCCTTATATACCCTTTTTCAATCAAATCTTGAAATTGCAATTTTAATTCAACCAACTCAGGCGGACTGATGTAGTAAGGGGATTTAGATGTAGGTACCTCTCATGATACAAGTTCTATGGAAAAATCAAGTTCCCATTTGGGTGGAAATCTTGGTATTTTTTTGGAAAACACATCTTTGAACTCATTCAAGATAGGAATATACTTTATTTCTTGATTATTTTATGCGTTGTAAATCTTATTGTTAATTGCATAAATTATACATCCTTTTCTAACACTCCTCTTATCCTATAAGGCCGAGATATGCCTTATTGAATTTTTCCTAGGGATTCCTTGTACAACTTTTTGATTTCCCTAGTCATCCATGCAAGTAAAAATTTTGTTCGAACAGTCAAGTGTCACATGGTGTTTTTCCAACCAATCCATTCCTATCAATATGTCATAGGCTCCTAAACACAATACATTCAAATATGTACTTGTTTCGGGCCATTTAAATCTACTTGGAATCCTTTGATTAGTTATGAAACCCTTCATTTATACCAGTTGCCAACTGTACCAGCCGTGGTGTTTTATGTTTTGTACTCATATTTAATTTACAAGCATCCACAATCCTTGGTGAAATATAACTATGGCAAGCCCCTAGATCTATTAATATAGAGACTTTACCTTTTATCTCACCCATTTTGGATTGATTTTCTACTTCATGGCCTTCCAAAGCTACACAAATCCTTGGAATTCTTACTACATATTCAATCATTACGTCCTCTTGAAGGTTGTTTAATAATTTATGTCCTTTTTGTGGGTAGCCCCTATAAGCATATGAGCCTTAGCATCCCAAACACTTTATAGTTGCAGGTACATTTTTATTACCAACATGGTTAACTAGCGTATTTCCACTTTGCGCTGGTAGGTTTGATTGTGCCTCGCTTTTGACAAACTTTCTATTATTACCAGGCCTTTGGTAAGGATGGGGTCTATACCCTTTTCTTCTACTTTCATATTTACTTTTTTTTTGTTTTTATTTTCTTTTTTGCAATTTTTTTTCTCTATGTTGGCTATGTTCATAGCAAATTCTAGATTTAAATAAGGCTTCATCAAGTCTCTTTAGCAAGTCAAATTCAATTGTATCTAGAAAATAGGATGGAAGATAGCTCAAAAAAATTGTAACTTAACTTTTTCATCTCTAATATATGGGACATAGTGCAATAGTTTCCAGGTATATGTTAATTAAAGCATCCATTATCATGGACCCCATTTTAATTTCATGAAATTCCTTTATCTTATTTTCAAAGAACCGTTCAGACATATTTTTCTTAAAACATATTTTTAAAACTCTTTCATGAAACTTTTTGTTCTTTCAATTTTTTAGTGAGCTTTAAGTCTCGCCACCATCGTGCAACTTTTCCGTTCAAATGGTAAATAACCAACCAATCTTTCAGCTTGCTAGGGTAGTCATGTACTTTAAAATACTTAGTCGTATCTAACGTCCATTCCTTAGCTTTATTATTGGAATCCAGTTCACTTTCAAAAGTAGGGTCCTTGATTTTCTTATACTCTCCCTATAATATATCCTCTTTATTCCTTTTTCTAATGGGGTAAGAGGATGATGAGTTAGGTGTATCACTACTGGTAAAATATTTGTTTTCAATGGAAGAACTAGAATAAGAGGTGGTTTCCACCTCCCTCTTAAGTTTTTGGTTATTAGCTTTTTCTAGATGGCTTAACTCATTAGCATGTTGTTGATTCTATTTTATTTCTATTGGTGTCTATAGTATTGAAACCTTCATCTCTTATTGTTCCTATTTATCTTTCAGGTTATCATCGTTACAACTTTGTAATTCATCCCCTAAGATTTGCACAATTTTTATTAGTTTTGGGGATGTCACATTTCTAAAACAATATCAATTTCAGCATTTTGTTCTTCTTACTGTGGTTGAGGTGAATGCATATTTCCTTGTTGACTTGAATATTGATCAATACTCATATTGTTTGATATTTTAACTCTGCTGGTGTCTCAAGTCTCTAATTCGGTCCACGAGTTCCTCTTGTCGGGATAATGCCTCTCAAGAGCTCTCAAATCCTACTCTAGTTTTAGTTGTATTCATGGTTAAGTTAATAACTCATATGACACAGAATTCCAATTTCCTAGATTATTTGGAAAATATGGTTGTGTACATGTAGGAAGTGTCATGTATATTTCACTTTTATCCAACCTAATGTATAGAGAAAATAAGTTGTTAGTTTTAAATTTTCTCTCAAGTTTTTCTACAACAATCCCATATGCCTCTAATTGTTGAAATGCAACTCTAATACAAATTTTAATGTCCCGAAATACCACAAAATTAATATATATATATATATATATATATATATGAAGTCATTGATGGAGTTAAAGGAACTTTATCCTTCTTCAACATAACGTTCAATGTCATCATAACACTTCTTATAAACTATTGTTAACAAACTCAAGCGTTCAAATATTTGTTGTATAATGTAACTTATCTGCAACATTCTAGTTTTTCCATTATTTAGCTTATTAAGCTAAGGAAGGTTTCATTCCTGGGTAGAGAAATTTGTTTACTTAGCTCTTGAATAACTACAATTTTACTTGTGCGGGTATTAGCCTCGTGAAGGTTTGTGTCTCACGTAAATTTTGATCTTCTTTTTACCAAAATACTCTTTCAAGAAGGTGAGACTTGTTTTTCTTCATTTATACCTCATTTTTGGATAATGTTAAAAGTATATTACTATCTTAATTTTTTTTGTCTTATGAGCATATATGTAAGATATAACTTGTCTTTGTTTCTTGAATGTCCTAGATTCAGGTCATGTGGAGGAGCTTTACCACTTCTATCATCAAGTTAATTTAGTGGAAACGAGAGGGGAGAATATCTTATGCCTACAATGCAACCATGTGTAAAACACATAAACATTTATGGATTACTTGGCATGTTCCCATTATTTGGCTAGGAGTGAGGAGGGGTGCATGTCCCAACTGAATATTGTTATTATAAAGTTTGTTCATATGCTAATTTGGGTTTGAACTTTATGGCAATTTCTTCTGCTTATTATATGGTTTGTTTAACATGTTACAATCAATGTTTTGTATATGGTAAGAAGGCATATCTAATACCTTACTACGTCGATCTTAGTATCAATGCATTTAAGTTCATGGTCTACAAATCTTTTGTGCTATGTCAATGGAAATTCTAGTGTTTCCTTGTTCATTGTTTTTTCTCTTCTCGAGCTGTGGAGGGATCTTCCCATCTCGGATTCCTCCTATGTAAACCATATCCATGTTAGCAGTCTATTCTGGTGATCTCGTTTCGTGTGAGAAGTTAATAGGTCCAATGTTCTAATTTCTTTCTTGCTTCTGCTCGTAGTAGAATTCGAAACAAGTTTGGAGGGTGCAAGAGTTCACTAGTAATTGCATAGGTAATTTGGATACCTTCTTCACCTCATCCCATTCCTATTTAATTTATGCTTTCAAGGTTTGATGATAGTTAACCTCGGTTATCTTTGTATTGCAGGGGTCATGATAACAATGGGCTTTTGGTTTCAACTTTCAAGTTACCACATAGGGATCCTCCTAGGTAAGCAATGTTCTTTGTCTGATATGAACTCTCTGTAAGTTTGATGAGTTGAATTTATAGCCATTATATGAGGAGGTCCTGTGACATATTATGCTTTGTCCTATGTTTAAATGGTGAGAGTTGTTCTTGCAAGTCCCTCTATTTCTTTTGAGGGTTTTAATGGGATACTAATGATACATGCTTCAAGCTATTGTTTGAGAACCTCAAGGGTTTGTACCTAGACTATTCAATCCTTTTATATTTTGTTTGTATATTTGTTCTTCATGTGTCCACATCGCCACTAACCACTGTTTGTTCGATTCCTTGTGTGTACAATTAATCTTTTAAACAGTTCGATTCCTTGTGTGTACAATTAATCTTTCAACTAAATAAATATGAGGGTTTTCTATGAATTTATAAATATCTGTTCTCCATATTATGAATCATAAATATGAGGGTTTTTTTCTCAGAGATCTTTTATCCCTAAATTTATTGATGAAATGTCTAACTTGAAATAAAATAAATATATTGTAATCAAATGTAAGTCTAACCTTTGCAAAATTTGAAATCAAAAAGAGTTATTATAATCCATTAAATGCAAGCCTATTTATCAGCTCCATGAATCCTCACAGAAATAATTACTTTCCTAAGGATCCTTACTAAGAATATCATTTAATAAGAAGATTGCATTCCTAACTGTAAAACAAACAGTAAGTATAACTTGAGTAAGGTTTTTCAAGAAAAACTAAATTAACATTCTAAGCTACAATATATAGCAATCTACTTTTAATTAAATTCTACATAAATTCCAAACAAAATTGCTTCCAAGATCAATAATAAGATTTACAGGAAGATGAAAGAATAAGAATGACTTATCAACCTTAGCAGTCCAGTTGAAATAGGAACTTCCACTTTCTAGCCTTAGATTCTTGAGTAATTATACAACTTTTTAACCGAGACAATCACCCCGATCCATACGAAGCACACTAACAGGGTATAATCAGGGTAAATGGTTTTTTATCTCTTTATTAGACTATTGCAAAGTACCCACAAGTTTTTTTACTAGCTCTGTGTAAAAACTTATGTATTCCCTTAACTATGTTAGGATTAATTAAACACCATTTGTCCAATATAGTCTATTTGGTCATATTTCCTAACTTAGTGAGTTATTATCACTATACTAGAGTATGAGGGACACACCTAGAGGTTATATACCACTTAGTGCATGTGCATGTATGAGTTTATGTGCCTCTGGGACCAATTCTTACATTATAGGATCCCACTTTGAGTGCCACCAGCAACCTCCTTCAGTTGGTTTTGGTAGGTAAGCAGTTATGCTGAGTTATCCTCCAGCTACATTCAGTTAGATCAGTATCAGTTAGACTAGCGCCAGTTTTGTATGCATGCAGGGAAAGTGGTGCTTGTTATCCACCTACCTCATCATTTAACTGATTGTAGTCTAATTTAGACACGGCGAAGTTAGACTAGTGAGCTCCAGCTGTGATTTAGACACACTGAGTTAGTAGACCAGTCAGGTTTAGTTGGTATATTCGAATCATAGCCACAGTATTCGAATTCTATTTATTGTAACACCATTGTATTACTGAATAATGAATGAATATTAATGTTGTGATTATCTTAGCAATTCGTGTCCGATTTATCTCAAATTTGTGGCATGAATTCTTTGCCCAATGTATATTGATCTCAATTATTCCACTACATAATTCCTTTCCAATAGCTCTCATCATAGCCTCTAGATCTATGGTTCTCAAATTTAACATGGTATTAGAGCCTTGTTCATGCTAAACTCAAACCTTGGAAACCTCCATTGTGTACCAGAAGCAACAGAGTTTCTACATAATTTCTGGAATCATAGCATCGCTCCCTCTGGATTCTGTCTAGAGAAGTCTCTACAAGTGTGATGGACTTTGAAAATTGCACATGTCGATGTGAAAGGGTTTGAACTGACATGTGATTGTGAATTGAATTGGTTTTGCGGTGTTCTTTGCAGGTATCTATGTAGCTTCTTGAAGAATTGATTGATTAGAATACAG
>LPNX011063393.1:391792-420817 GCA_001517045.1 Pseudotsuga menziesii
AATATATTGTTTTTTGGTTTTTATGTTTTGGTTGTAGGTCGTGGAGTTGGAGGGAATGATGGAGTGTGAGGGAGGTTGGCAGCGGTTGGAGAAGGAGGAAGTGGAGCGGTGATGAAGATGGAGCAGCAGACAGAGAAGAGGATGTAGGTGTGGGGGTGGAAGGTAGAGGCGGAGCGGACTGGGTTGGATGGGCGCGAGCAGAAGCAGGCCCGATGGAGCATGCATAGGCAGGAAGGGATGGGTGCAGATGGATGATGGGGTGATGGAGGCACAAGGGGGGGACTGAGCGTGTGGAGGGTCGTGGATGGGGATGTATAAGATGAAGGATGGAGAAGGTGGCGTTGGTGTAGAAAGGTTGGGAGATTGGGTATTGAGGGAGCAGTGAGGTGCACGAGAGTTGAGGGTAGGCAGAAAGGAATGGCGCGAGGGAGTGGTAAATGTGGAGATGTAGAGGCAGGGAGTGATCAGCGTAGGAGGGAGTGAGGGAAGGCTGCGTGTTGGAAATGAGGCAGTGCTGAGATGAATAAGAGATGGATCTCGGCGCATGGAGTAGTGGGGGCGATGGCAGTGTGGATGGTGGAATGTGGATGGGGGAGTGCGGCAGTGGAGCAGGGTGGGAGGGATGGAGAGTGGATAGAGGTGGAACGCTTAGGCTGGAGCTAGAAGAAGTTGGTTTTTTTAATTTTTTTTTAATTTTTGGTTTTTTTTGTTTTTGTTTTTGTTTTTGTTTTTGGATAGGGTTTGGGATGAAGTGACAGGTGATGAAATGGAGCAGCGAAAGAATAAAAAAAGTGATGAGCCGAGTTCGAGCTCAAGTAGGGGTTGAAGGAGTCGAATCCATGCTTTGATACCAAATGGAACAACCGAATCCGGTTGTCCGTTAGTCGAATCCGATTATAATTTTAATAATGAATGTGAATAATAATAATATATTGGATGATTGATTACAATGGATATGGCCGCCTTAAATATGGCTTGGCCATTGAATATATGAAGAGACATTTCTCTTCATAACTATATTAATAATTAATTATTATTACTAATGGTTATAACCTAGTTACTTGCTATTTTATTGTTGTAACATAGCTCCTGCCAAAAGGCACCTATGAATCTATTGTCCCTATCACTGACAAGATTCTTGGGTAACCCGTTTAACCTAAAGATCTCTCTGAAAAATAACTCGGCTACCTGGGATGCACAGTAATCAGATGATATAGAAAATAAATGGGTGAATTTGGTAAGTATATCAACCACGACATATAAGCAATATCACCCTTGGACCTTGGGAAACCCTGTAATGAAATCCATGGAGATACTTTCCCACTTCTGTTTTGGAATTGGTTGTGGTTGAAGCAACTCTACTGGATGTATGTGCTCAATCTTGTTCTGCTGACAAATGTTGCATTCTCATATGTGCTGCATAACCTCCCCCTTAAGGCCCTTCCATGAGAACCTCTCTTAGATCTGGCTATAGGTCTTCAAGAAACCCTGATGTCCTAATAGTGGAGAGTCATGTGACGCCTGTATGATTTTCTTTCTTAAAGTTGATTCTGGGATGAGGTATATCCTGCTTTTGTAATAGATGATGTCATCGATGATTCTGTACCTGTCATCCTGAACCTTCCCATCCAATATTCACAAGAGGATTTATTTTTGGAGTACTCTACTAAAAGAATAGCCCTCCAATCTGTAGATATACTCATGAGAGAAAATGAAGTGGGTCATCTGGATAATGCATCAACTACTATATTGTTCTTACCCTTCACATACTCTATCTTGAAATCGTAGGCTTGCACTTTGCTAACCCATTTTTGTTGGCGCTCATTCAGCTCCTTCTGCTCCAAGAAGTACTTGAGGCTGTTATGATCTGTCTTGATTTTGAACTTGCTTCCCACCAGGTACTGTCTGAACTTCGTGAGAACATGTAATATGGCTAGCATTTATTTGTCATATATGGAGTAGTGGAGCTCGTAGTTCTTCAATTTTCAACTCTCAAATGTAATAGGGTGATGGTTTTGCATCAATAATACTCCTAGCCCTTCCCCTGAGGCATCACATTCTACTACAAATGGTTGTGAGAAGTCTGGTAATGCTAAAACTAGGAAAGAACTCATAATGACTTTCATCTCCTCAAAATTTGTATGTGCTAGTTCCATCCAGGTGAATGCTCCCTTCTTTGTGAGATCTGTGAGGGGTGCGGAAAATTGGGAGAATCCCTTAACATACCTTCGGTAATAAGTGAAAAGGCCTAATAAGCCTCCCAATTCTGTGACTGTTTTTGGTGTGAGCCAATCTCTGATAGCTCGTATTTTCTCCATGTCAACTTGTACTCCTTTTTCACTAATTATGTGCCCTAGATACAACTTTTCCTTCATTCCAAATTCACACTTGGACATTTTCACATAAAGCGAGTGTTCTTCTAGAATGCTCAATACTTCATCCAGGTGTTTTAGATGTTCCTCCCATGTTTTGCTGTAAATCAGGATGTCATCAAAGAATAATAGCAAAAACTTACGTAACTGAACTCTGAAAGTATGGTTCATGCATGACTGAAAAGTGGCTAGAGCATTGGTAAGTCCAAAAGTCATGACCAAGAATTCATAGTGACCATAGTGACAACGAAAATTTGTTTTAGAAATGTCTTGATCCCTTACTCGAATATGATGGTACCCCGAGCGAAGATCAATATTTGAAAAGTATTTGGTGCCCCGTAGCTCATCCATGACTTCATCAATCCTCGGGATGGGATACCTATTTTTTATGGTCTTTTTGTTGAGTGCTTTGTAATCTATGCACATTTGCAATGTGCCATCCTTCTTTTTTACTAAGACCACTGATGATGCAAAGGGGCTAGAGTTGGGCTGAATGTATCCAAGCTCCAGTAATTCCTTGGTCGTCGTCTTGATCTCATCCTTGTATATTTTGGAATGTCAATAAGGAGTGGTGGTGATTTCCTGTATCACCTCCTCTAACTTAATGATGTGCTCAAAGCCCCTGTCTGGAGGTCTACCTACTGGAAGGTCCCGAAATACCTTTTCGTGTTTCTGTAATAATGCCTGATTATAATGTGGGTGTTGTGTGTTGTTATTTGGAGGTTTCCTAAAGGTGACCAAACATTCTACAGCCCATTCTATGTCATGCTTTCTGAGTACTGCCTCCATTCTCTGTGAAGAGACTGGTTTTGGGGGATAAGTGTTCATGCCCCTCAAAACTACTTATTTTCCATTTGGCCCCTAGAATTCCATTTCCATTGATCAGTAGTCTGTAGTATTTTTCCATATTGAATAAATCCATTGAATGCCTAATACTAGATGTGTATATTCCACATCCACTACATAAAATGAATCTGTCATCTGGTAGTTGCCTAATGTGAAATTTTTTTTTGGAATCCAATAGTTGCACTCCATGCTATTTTTTTCAGCTACTGCTATAGTTAATCCCTCAATCTTCTCTGTCGGAATACCCCTCTTGGCTACCCAAGCTGCATCAATGAAATTGTGGGTTTCTCCCCCATCAACCAATACTCCCACTCTATTTCCCTGTACTACTCCCCTGACCCTGAGAGTATGGAATCTAGGTACTCCAAATAGAATAGCAATAACTCCCTCTGGTGATGGCACCCTAGAGTGACTCCTCCTCTGCTACCTGCAATTCTTTTGTTGTCTCCTGCTCATAGTCCTCCCCTTCACTATCTAAATATACCTCTATGTAGTGGGCATTAGCCTTTCCTATGCACCTGTGTTCTGGAACCCATGGTTCCTGACAAGTAAAACAAAATTTCTTCCATCTCAAGTCTTTCCTAGTGTCATCGTCTAACCATGTTTTCTTCGGGACTTCCTCCTGGAAAGGTTTCTTGTCCTTGTCCCTAACCGGAAATTTGGTCTTGAGTGGGAATTTGTTCTTTGGAACTAAGTCTTGGATATATCTGGCTCGGCTAATGGCATCCTATAGAGTGGGGGGTTTGTAGGCTTTCACCCATCCCCATAGTGGCTCTGTCAGGGCCTCAGTAAACAACATTGTCAATCTGCTCTCTAACACATATGTTACCATAAAAGCTATCCTCTGAAATTCTGAGATGAAGGCCCCGACGCTACTTGTCTTCTTGAGTTGAGCCAACTCCCTAAAATGTATCTCTGGATATTTCTTGTCGAACGGTTCCATGATTTTCTAAGTGAAATCACTATAGGAATGGATGGTGTTGTGACCCAATGTCACTAATTCGTGGTACCACCAGTCATGAGCCTCTCCGTCCAGGAGGAGTGTAGCCAATTTAATGGCATTTGTCTCTATCATGGGATTGAGTTGGAAATAGGTATCCAACTTCTGAACCCATATCCTCGTTGAACCTCTGCGAGTTCCATCAAAGTTTGGGATGGTCAACCTGCCCAAGGTTTTATGCAACTCATAGTTATGATTGAATCCCTTGCTGAAATTCCTCGTCCTGCTCTACTTTTCATGTTGCAAAAATATGAAAAAGACATGGCTGCATGAAAATCATCCCCTAAGTCTCTGTATTCCTACAAATAAACCCCAAAGTGTTCGCTAGGCTCTACCTACATGACTGGACCTGCTACTGCATTTTCCAAGAAGTGAGGCATAGTAGGCCTTTTGGAAGGTTTGTTATATATGTGGGGTGTGTTCTTCATATTGGTGTATGCATGTTTTCCACTACTTCTTGTAGACCCTCTATCTACCAGTGAAAGAGGTGTGCTGTTGTTACATGGTTCTAGTTTCACCGATAATCTATTGATTGCATTAAGTATGTCCTTTTTCCCTTTGGCTAAGTCTTGCAATGCACTTACTAGTTTTCGAAACTCCAGACTGTCCTCATCTTCTCCCGTTCCTTTTCCCCTGTCAAAGTGTATACATGTTGGGTCCATGTCTGAGTTGGTATCTTCTAGTTGGATATCCTCAAAGTCCTCCATATACCTATTCCTTATTTTCCTATAGGTTACAAAAGTTTCCTCTTCTGTATTCATGTAATTATGATATTCAAGCCCATAGTGGGCAAGGAACATGCTCTGATACCACTGTAATATCCCAAATACCGATATTTTCTAATTCTATGCAAAAATTTTGAATAGCCGGGCATGCAAATCTACCATGCAAAATTGCCCTAAATTATAGATAAATTTAGGGTTAGAGTTTGTAGGAAAAATTGTAACACTTATCACTAATAATCCAACTGAAGATGCTCCTGATAAAATATGCATGCAAGATAAGCTGAGCTGATGAAGTAATAACCCCTTTTTCCGGCGTAGTTCCCCTAGCAGTCTGGATCAGTTAAAGATGACATTTTTGGTGGAGGGGTGGTCTGTTGGAGCTGCGAATTTTCCAGAGTGTAGATGTGCCTGTGCTGGAGAGAATGGATGGAGCATGCAAAATATTTGACATCTCCAGGTACCCTAGTGAATTGGTTCACCTGACTAGTGTTCACACCCTCCCTCTTCTCTATTCTGCTGCTAGCTTCTCTAGGTGAGAAAACCAGTGGCTGATAATCACTCAAAGTAGTAGGGTGATCTTGTCGGTGAGGATGCAAGCCACATGCAAAAGAAATATGGTGATCTGGAGTTCCGGTGAATGACATGGGGTTTTCGAGCTAAATTCCTCCCCAACTGTATGGATGAACCTGTAAATAATCTTTTGGAATACACTAAAACATTGAATAATGATGAATACGATAGATGCAGTGACAAAATTGGATGGTTTATCCTGAAGGAGACTAGGGAAGATATTGAACTGTCGAACCCTCGTTAGTTGAATACTCCATCCTCAACCCCAACTACCATAGCTGCACGCTGTGCTGCTGCTCAAATATCCAAATCAATCAATAATGAACATAGTTATCTCTTTAGGCTCCCTCATCCTTCTTAAATAGATCCTTATGCGCTTTTAGGGTTTGCATGTCACTTTTAGGGTTTTTACTTTTACTTCAGCATGTATGCAATTCTAATTTGATGTTGACTTTTAAGCCTAAAGAGAAAATGATTCTTTTAGCCTACTGCTGAAAGTTTAGTAGTGAATGTGTGTCCCGAGTTGTTCTAAGTACCAAATGTCCTCAGTCAATCCCCTCTTATGCAGTAACTGCTTGAACCTATGAGGATTAAGTAGGTTGGCAGGTGTTTTGTTACCTAATCGGACAAGGACATTACAAATTATTTTATTGACTACCTCGACTTGGCCATTTCCCTGGGAGTAGTAGGAGGATGAGAAACGGTGCTTGAACTTCAACATGGTTGAAATTTCTGTCCAAACAACATCTTCAAAATGTTTACTGAGGTCTGAGACGATCTATTGGGGAACACCAAAGCGTGTAATGACATGGTTGAATAAAAATCACGCCATCGTTTCAACTTTGCAATTGAATGTGGGTATGGCCTCGGCCCACTTGGTGAAGTAATCGACAGCCATGATAATGTATTTATGCCCATCGACCGAGGTAGGAGTGATTGTCACGAAGTCGATCGCCCACTTGTAGAAGGGACCAACTGTGATCATGGGGTGTAGTGGTGCGGGGGTAGTCCTTACTTTTGGGGCAAAGAGTTGACAGCTATGGCAGTGTTTGATTGCCTCGATGCAATCAATGAATATAGAAGGCCAAAAATAGTCGGCACGTAGAATCTTCTGAGTAGTCACCAAACCAGAGATGTGGCCACCGTAGGCTCCACTATGACAGTCATTGAGGACTTGTTTAGCCTCGTCATGGGTTAGGAAACGACATAATATGGTATCGATGCCTAGACGGTACATAACATCTCCAATAAGGATATGGCGAGCGACTTTGTGTCGGATGCGTTGTCCATATTCATGGATTAAGTGAGCCTCAAAATTTTGGGTGCGCAAGTACAAGAGAATGTCCCCATACCAAGGATCTTCTGTAGAGATGACAAATAAGAATTCGTCAGGAAGGTTGATCGTGAGTGGTGGTGGTGCAAACAATGGGGGAAGGTTTGTCATCAGTGCAGCTAGCTCCAAAGCTTTAGTGATTTTTGTGGTAACAAATTCCAAGTCGAACTCTTGGAGGAAAACTACCCACTTAGTCGCGTGACCCTGTAGGAGGAGGCAACTGAAGAGGTACCACATAGGATTGGAATCGACCACTACTCAAGTATGGTTTGTGATAATGTAATGGCACCATTTTTGGATCGAGAATACGACGGCAAGGGACATCTTCTCCTTAGTCGAATAACGTAGGGAGGGACCGGTCAGCTTCAAGATAACATAGTAAATCACGTGCTCTTGATGAGCATCATCTTCCTAGACCAAAACTCCAGCGATGGCGTTTTTAGAAGTTAACACATAGAGGATGAAGTCTCAGGTGAAGTCTAGTGAAAATAGTAATGGGGCGAAAGCCAGATCTTTCTTTAGTGCATCAAACGCATCTTGCACCTGCTGATCCCAGAAAAATAGAACGTGGGTATGAAGCAGATGCAAGAAACCGTGGGATTTTGTCACACCATTATGGTATGAAGCGGCAAAGGAAGTTTGCCTTTCCTTGGAGACTCTACAACTGTCGCAAATTTTGTGGTGAGGGCCGGTCGAGAATGTCTTGAACTTTAATAGGGTCAACCGCCATCCCTTTATGGGAAACAATGAACCCAAGAATTCTACAACAATCCCATATGCCTCTAATTGTTGAAATGCAACTCTAATACAAATTTTAATGTCTCGAAATACCACAAAATTAATATATATATATATATATATATATATATATGAAGTCATTGATGGAGTTAAAGGACCTTTATCCTTCTTCAACATAACGTTCAATGTCATCATAACACTTCTTATAAACTATTGTTAACAAACTCAAGCGTTCAAATATTTGTTGTATAATGTAACTTATCTGCAACATTCTAGTTTTTCCATTATTTAGCTTATTAAGCTAAGGAAGGTTTCATTCCTGGGTAGAGAAATTTGTTTACTTAGCTCTTGAATAACTACAATTTTACTTGTACGGGTATTAGCCTCGTGAAGGTTTGTGTCTCACGTAAATTTTGACCTCCTTTTTACCAAAATACTCTTTCAAGAAGGTGAGACTTGTATTTCTTCATTTATACCTCATTTTTGGATAATGTTATAAGTCTATTACTATCTTAATTTTTTTGTCTTATGAGCATATATGTAAGATATAACTTGTCTTTGTTTCTTGAATGTCCTAGATTCAGGTCATGTGGAGGAGCTTTACCACTTCTATCATTAAGTTAATTTAGTGGAAACAAGAGGGGAGAATATCTTATGCCTACAATGCAACCATGTGTAAAACACATAAACATTTATGGATTACTTGGCATGTTCCCATTATTTGGCTAGGAGTGAGGAGGGGTGCATGTCCCAACTGAATATTGTTATTATAAAGTTTGTTCATATGCTAATTTGGGTTTGAACTTTATGGCATTTTCTTCTGCTTATTGTATGGTTTGTTTAACACGTTATAATCCATGTTTTGTATACGGTAAGAAGGCATATCTAATACCTTACTATGTCGATCTTAGTATCAATGCATTTAAGTTCATGGTCTAGAAATCTTTTGTGCTATGTCAATTGAAATTCTAGTGTTTCCTTCTTCATTGTTTTTTCTCTTCTCGAGCTGCGGAGGGATCTTCCCATCTCGGATTCCTCCTATGTAAACCATATCCATGTTAGCAGTCTATTCTGGTGATCTCGTTTCGTGTGAGAAGTTAATATGTCCAATGTTCTCATTTATTTCTTGCTTCTGCTCGTAGTAGAACTCGAAACAAGTTTGGAGGGTGCAAGATTTCACTAGTAATTGCATAGGTAATTTGGATACCTTCTTCACTTCATCCCATTCCTATTTAATTTATGCTTTCAAGGTTTGATGATAGTTAACCTCGGTTATCTTTGTATTGCAGGGGTCATGATAACAATGGGCTTTTGGTTTCAACTTTCAAGTTACCACATAGGGATCCTCCTAGGTAAGCAATGTTCTTTATCTGATATGAACTCTCTGTGAGTTTGATGAGTTGAATTTATAGCCATTATATGAGGAGGTCCTGTGACATATTATGCTTTGTCCTATGTTTAAATGGTGAGAGTTGTTCTTGCAAGTCCCTCTATTTCTTTTGAGGGTTTTAATGGGATACTAATGATACATGCTTCAAGCTATTGTTTGAGAACCTCAAGGGTTTGTACCTAGACTATTGCCTTTTATATTTTGTTTGCATATTTGTTCTTCATGTGGCCACGTCGCCACTAACCACTGTTTGTTCGATTCCTTGTGTGTACAATTAATCTTTCAACTAAATAAATATGACGGTTTTTTATGAATTTATAAATATCTGTTCATATGAGGGTTTTTTATGAATTTATAAATATCTTTTCTCCATATTATGAATCATAAATAGACTATTTCGAGCCTCGACTTTGTGTTTATAAATATGTTCAAAGCGGGTTTTACATCATTGTTCACGTTGTACAGTCAACACTATTTTTGCTTCTTAATTTTTTGACTCCGAGTAAGAAATGAATGGTTCGTCCATTCTTTAGAGGTGTTTGAATTCCATTTTTGTTTACCGCGCATTTATTTATGTGAGATGAGAAACTCTATAGTTTCTTTTTGAGTCCCCATTCGACTCAATTCTTGAATAGGTATTATTTTTATTGATTAGTAATAATAAGACTATTTTTTAGCATGGTAAAGTCTTGTGGGCAATGAACGTTTGTATAAAGGATTACTCTCTTTTTCATGGCTCGATTTCAACGCCTAAGATCCTGTTAAAAAGTAAATATGTTTAAACTCCTGAAATGATCTGCAATAGTCATGGTGCTTTGGCTTTCGTTACGTTTAAATAGAAGAAAGAAGGTTTGGATTACCCCTATTTTCCTCAATTTCACTGTATTCAATCCTTTGCAAATCTTCCCTGAACGCTTGATTCTTATACAACAGGTTTAAATACAGAGGTCATACTATTTTTCTCGTCTAACAATCGTCTATAAATGGTGCTATGTTTTATCAAGTGAGGTAGTTAGAGAGAGAGAGCGAGCCTAAGTATAGAACATTTAAATCTATTGTTATTTTTCTTTGGTGAGAGAGAGAGCGAGCCTAAGTATAGAATAGGAGTTATGTTCGAGGAACTTAACTCTTCCTTCTTCCATAGTTGGATTTTACGGGATTTTTCTTAGAGATCTTTTATCCCTAAATTTATTGATGAAATGTATAACTTGAAATAAAATAAATATATTGTAGTCAAATGTAAGTCTTACCTTTGCAAAATTTGAAATCAGGAAGAGTTATTATAATCCATTAAATGCAAGCCTATTTATCAGCTCCATCAATCCTCACGGAAATGTTTACTTTCCTAAGGATCCTTACTAACAATATCATTTAATAAGAAGATTGCATTCCTAACTGTAAAACAAACAGTAAGTATAACTTGAGTAAGATTTTTCAAGAAAAACTAAATTAACATTCTAAGCTACAATATATAACAATCTACTTTTAATTAAATCCTACATAAATTCCAAAAAAAAATTGCTTCCAAGATCAATAATAAGATTTATAGCAAGATGAAAGAATAAGAATGACTTATCAACCTTAGCAGTCCAACTGAAATAGGAACTTCCACTTTCTAGCCTTAGATTCTTGAGTAATTATACAACTTTTTAACCGAGACAATCACCCCGATCCATACGAAGCACACTAACAGGGTATAATCAGGGTAAATGGTTTTTTATCTCTTTATTAGACTATTGCAAAGTAACCACAAGTTGTTTTACTAGCTCTATGTAAAAACTTATGTATTCCCTTAACTATGTTAGGATTAATTAAACACCATTTGTCCAATATAGTCTATTTGGTCATATTTCCTAACTTAGTAAGTTATTATCACTATACTAGAGTATGAGGGACACACCTAGAGGTTATATACCACTTAGTGCATGTGCATGCATGAGTTTATGTGCCTCTGGGACCAATTCTTACATTATAGGATCCCACTTTGAGTGCCACCAGCAACCTCCTTCAGTTGGTTTTGGTAGGTAAGCAGTTATGCTGAGTTATCCTCCAGCTACATTCAGTTAGATCAGTATCAGTTAGACTAGCGCCAGTTTTGTATGCATGCAGGGAAAGTGGCGCCTATTATCCACCTACCTCATCATTTAACTGATTGTAGTCTAATTTAGACACGGCAAAGTTAGACTAGTGAGCTCCAGCTGTGATTTAGACACACTGAGTTAGTAGACCAGTCAGGTTTAGTTGGTATATTCGAATCATAGCCACAGTATTCGAATTCTAATTATTGTAACACCATTGTATTACTGATTAATGAATGAATATTAATGTTGTGATTATCTTAGCAATTCGTGTCCGATTTATCTCAAATTTGTGGCATGAATTCTTTGCCCAATGTATATTGATCTCAATTATTCCATTGCATAATTCCTTTCCAATAGCTCTCATCGTAGCCTCTAGATCTATGGTTCTCAAATTTAACATGGTATTAGAGCCTTGTTCATGCTAAACTCAAACCTTGGAAACCTCCATTGTGTACCAGAAGAAACAGAGTTTCTACATAATTTCTGGAATCATAGCATCGCTCCCTCTGGATTCTGTCTAGAGAAGTCTCTACAAGTGTGATGGACTTTGAAAATTGCACATGTCGATGTGAAAGGGTTTGAACTGACATGTGATTGTGAATTGAATTGGTTTTGCGGTGTTCTTTGCAGGTATCTATGTAGCTTCTTGAAGAATTGATTGATTAGAATACAGTAAAATGGAGAATTCTTCAGCTCTCATACCTAAAATACGTACACGCTTAAATTACATTGATTGGAGGGAAGATATGCAGGTTTCCTTGCGCAACAAATTCCTAGTTAGGATGACAATGGGATGAGAAGATGAGCCCTAACAGTATGTTGAGAAGAACACTTTTTTGAATCGGCTTGATGAAGCCTTCGACTTCATGTGCATCCAAATATACAGGAATATTTTGTTCCATATTGAGGGACTCAAGACTCCGAAGGAAGCTTGGGAAAATATCAAATATTTGTTTGGAAAATAAGATGAGCTTCGAGGGCATATTCTGGAGAATCAGCTCATTGCACTACATCCCAACAATTTCGAGACTATTCAACAATTCTTTTTGAAGTACAAAGCCCTAGTATTGCAATGCAAACAATGTGGGATAGAGAGGAAAGATGAGCAACTTGTGCTATCAGTGTTGAGCAAGCTTGTCTGAGAGTTCTCAGCCTTTGTCTCTGCATTCCATTCCAATTTAGAAGATTCCTTCTCTAGATTTTTTTATGAGTCTTTGATACAAGAGAAAGACAAATTGGTTTAAATGGGAGTGATTCAAACCTCCAAGAATCAAGCACTCTTAGTAGAAGACTCAAACAATGTGCAAGAAAGAGGCAAGCACAAAGGGAAGGAGACCAAAAACAATGATTCGAAGCCAAAAGAGAATTAGATATCTTCTAATGGAGCCTCAGGTTCCAAGAAATAAGAATAAATTCGAGAAGACTAGGTGTCCCTACTGTATGAGAGGATTTCATCTAGAGAGCCACCACATGAAGAAAACCATTAATGATCTATCAAAACTTCTTAAACAGAACAATATTTCTCTCCCACAAAGTGCAAGGAGGTCTAAAGAAGGACAATAGATAGAAGAACATGAGATTTGATAGGCATTAAAAGATAATGACTCTCAATCCAAGGTTATTTTTTAATGATTCAAGAGCATCTAATCATATGGTTGCATCCAAAGAATCCTTCACCTCTCTGGATCTCTCATGAGGACCTAGCATTCATATGGGGGATGACTCACAGATCCCAGTAGCAGGGAGAGGGTCTATTAAAATCCAGCATGGAGAGTTCATAAATGTACTCTATGTTCCCTCTCTTGCAACAAATGTGTTATCTGTATATCAGATGACTCACACTAGCTCACCAAAGCGAGTGGTACTTGGACCTGAATCGATATAGATCACAAATATATTAACTAGGAATATTATAGTGAAAGGTGTTTCAAATCATGCCTCCAAGACATATGAATTCTCACACTTTATGCCATACTCAGTTCCAGTACAATCTCAGCAACCATTCAAAAGGGAAGGTAAAAAATATCTTTCATCTCCATTTGCAGGTAATGGTATGTTATCGAATATTTTAGTTTCAGAAGATGAGTAACAAGACCGACATGATATTGATATTGAGATTGTGCCTCGAGATGATCTAGATCCAAATCCAACTCCTATTCCAAATCAGAAGTCTAAATGGGTTGTTGTCTTTTTTGTCCCTTCTCCAAGGATCTCGACCCAGGTTCAGTCCCTTATGCTCAGCGCAACAAAGCCCAAGATATCGGCTCAGCAGAGCAGAGCTTAGTCAAAAGCATCTGCGACGGAGATGTCATCTCACATGATATATCTCTCTTGGATGGGTAGTTTCCAGAACCATGTTTCTGCAGTTGGGTGGGAGGATGTCTAGTACCTTGGATCTGCACCAAGGATCTCAACGAATTTCGGGGGTGGATTATTTGTGTTCACTGTGCTTCAATAGATATTTTTCATCTCAGCTTCTCTTATGAAACTCATTAAATAAACAACAGACATGCAGTATAATCATATTAAATTAATATAATGTGACCATCATACATCCATTCATTTGTAAGAAAAGCTACATTCATTCATTCAATACAACATTTACACATATATCTTAGACACATTCAACATTCACACATATACACGGAATATAACGTGGAAACCCATCTGAAAAAAAACAACAAGGTGCTCTTCATCTGGCATGAGGAAATAGATGCACCTTTTGTCTACACACTAAGCTGTAGACTCTACTTAAGATATTCTTCTCTACCTTCATAGACTCTTCCTCCCTCTCATGCTCTCTGATATTATCTATGTTGTCTTCCTACTTTACTCTACTAGTGATCAACACACAACCTAGATCCACTCGATATTTCCTACTATTTTGTGCACTCAGCTATATATCCTTTACTCTGATGCACTCAGCAATACAGAGCCATCAACTAGGAGCTCATGCTTTTCAGCCAACGAGAGTCTAACAATTCATAGCTAACTGTAAAGACTAACCATACTGATAAAGTGTAACCCGCATATAGCTTGGGTTCTTTCTTTTATCTACCCATTACAGACTCTATAGAAATTCCATACATACTTTATACAAACTCAATACATACTCGCTTTTTGTCTCTTTCTCATTCAAATTTCTATTACCATCCAATAGGCTATCTTTCCTTTTCTAGTAACACCTAGTCGAGAGGCACTAACGGCCTGACTTACAGAGATGCCTTCACGCATGTGGTTTCCAGTGGATCCATCTGAGCTCGTACCCATGATCGTTAAGGCCTTTCACACTCTCAGCATTATGTCTTACTTTCGTTTTCCAGTTGCTATGCTACTTGCACACCTTTTGCTGCCGATATTCTGTCATACCTTCTTGTGTTGCACTCCATCCTTCTGTCATGGCTTCATTATCTGGCGCAGCTTCCTCCTCTGGCATCTCCTCCTCTTCTTCTTCCTCTATTTCACTTCCTCTATCGTAGCGTCCTTTCTCTTATTGCCTTTATTTTTCTTCCTTAGTCATAGCTCCTTCTTCTTCTCCTTTAGCTCTTCTCCATACTTGAGTAGAATTCTGTATGGATTCTTCCTTACTGTCCCTAAGCCCAACATGGGTTTAAAATCTCATTGAAGTAGTTGGTAATGTTGTTGGGGATCCAGGTGACAGAAGAAGAATGATATCCTAGTATCAAAATGGACATGTTGCACACTCTCATTTAGTTACGCTACCTACAGAGTGGCGCAACAAACTTCCAGAGAGATGCTACTTAATGATGAATATTGATCCACAATTTGTCCCACTAATGAACAAAATGAATCATTACATTCCTCCTAAATAAATAAGAGACAAAAGAAACATTTAGAAGATTGGAATAATATGGAAAGGTTCACATGCACAATCCCAAGATGTTCATGCACATAAAAACCAAGTTTCTGCATTACTGTTCCACGGTGTTGCAAACTGCAGCAAATTTTTCACAAGTTTTTGCTTGAAGAGGAAATTTTTCTCTTAAGTATAGCTTGTTTTCCTAATTTTACCTGGTTATTTTGAGGGGGAGGAGGGTTCCCATGAGGTTTTCCCTAATTTCCTTATTTTATTAAGAAGTATTTTATTCATTTAGATTTTATGGGTGACTTTTGGCCTAGTTTCCAGGGCCCAAGTTGTACAAAGTTAGGATTAAGAGGGGTTGTTGCGATTAAATAATCCTCCTTTGTCCAATATAGTAATTTGGTCATATTTCCTAACTTAGTAAGTTATTATCACTGTACTAGAGTATGGGGAACAAACCTACAGGTTATCGTCCACTTACTACATGTGCATGCATGATTTTATGTGCCTCTAGGACTAGTCCCTGCATTATAGGAGCCTACTCTGAGAGCTGCCAACATCCTCCTTCAATTGGTTGTGGTAGGTAAGAATTTGTGTCGAGTTATCCTCCAGTTACATTTAGTTAGATCACTATCAGTTATCCTAGCGCTAGTCTTTATCCACCTACCTCATCAGTTAACTGATTGTAGACTGATTTAAACATCCAGAGTTAAACTAGTGAGCTCTAGCTGTGATTTAGACACACTGAGTTAATAGTCAGTCAAGCTTGGTTTTTAGATTCAAATCCTATACACGGTATCCAAATTCTATATATTGTAACACCATTGGATTATTGATTAATGAATGAATATTAATGTTGTGATTATCTGAGCAATTCTTGTCTGATTTATCTAAACTTTGTGGCATGAATTCTTTGCCCAATGTATATTGATCTCAATTATTCCACTGCATAATTCCTTTCCAATAGCTCTCATAATATCCTATAGATATATGGTTCTCATCATACTATGTATTTTTCTCATACACTCAAGATGGTGCAAAAATACTGAATAAAATGTGCATGCAAAGGTGTCATGTCAAATGGCCCTAAAAAATAGCTAACTTGGACAGATTATAGGGTAGATATTTTCAGTAAGATGATGTACACATACCACTAATAATGAAGCTGATACTCCATATATAAGATGTATGCAGTGTGTGTCAGAAGAATAGTGCTCCTCTCCTTTGTCTGACTCCCAGCTACAAAGTGCCCTCCTTTAGATGATATTGACGTTTTTGAGGGAGGAGTGGTCCAATGCTGCTGAAACTTTGTCGGGATGTTGGTATTTACCTGTTGGAGATATTGGATGCCACCTATAGAAATTTTTCCTCCTCTAAGGCACCTAGTGAATTGATCTGCCTCCCTATTGATCACATCCCCCTTCCTCATGTATCTGCTAATAACTGCTCCGGATAAGAAAACAGGGAACTGATAATCACCCGATGCAGTGGACTGAGCCTACTGAGAAAGATAAAGCTAACATGCGGAGGAAAAATTGAGATTTAGGGTCCCAACAAATTATCTTAGGGTTTCCATCTATTCTCCCAGCTACAAAATGTGAACCTACAAATAAATTTTCTCTATGTACGGGATCACTAAATACGGATGAATATGATTAATTTCGATGATAGACCTAGACGGTATACCCTGAAGTGATTAGGGCAGATAGATTTCACTACCGAAACCCGTTATTAGCTAAATACCTTCGACTCCAACCCAAACTGTTGCTGTTGCACTTGATGTTGCTGCTCCAAAACCCAAACTCAACAATAATAATCATAGATTGCTCCTTTGGTTCAATAACCCTTCTTAAATAGCTTAGCATGTACTTTTAGGGTTTGCATGTCACTTTTAGGGTTTACACATCACTTTTGCATGCATGCAATTCTAATTTCATGTTGACTTTAATCCTAAAGTAATAAGAATTTCTTTACCATATTGATGACTTAATACTGAATGAATGCTCTGTTCTTCCCTAAGTATCAAATGTCCTCAGTCAATTCCCCTTTCAATAGGTACCTTTTCGAAGCTATGTGAATCAAATAGGTTAGCAGTTGTTTTGGTGCTCAAGTAGATGAGGACATTATAGTCCTTCCCACTTGAAATTGCTTGTCCTTAAGCAACTGCAAACTAGGATGCCACAATACCTGTTCTCCCTCCCATGTGGCATCTTCTATAGGAAATTCTTTCCATTTCACCAAGTATTCCTGAATCACCCCGTTTTTGAGCTTATTCTCTCGAACCTATAGAATCCTTTCTGGAATCAACACCAGAGTCCCTTCATCATCTAAGGGTGGTAGTTCATTGAATGGAGCAATGTGTTTTCCTATTGTTTTCTTTAGGTTTGACACATGAAAGACATTGTGAATATTGCTTTCCTCGGGAAGTTCTAGTTCATAATCCACCTCTACAACCTTCTTGGCTACCTTGTAAGGACCATAGAAGCGAGGTTTTATATTTTCTGCTTCGTTCTTCTTGAGTGAAGATTGTCTGTAAGGTTTCAGCCATATATAGACCAGGTCCCCTACCTCAAAACTATGCTCAATCCTGTGTCGGTCCGCATATAGCTTATGTTGGTTCTGAGCTTCCTATAGGTTTTCTTGTAGAACCTTCAAAATATGACTATCCTATACCCAATATTTTTCCTTAGGTTCTCTATTGTCCTCGAAGAATAAATCTACAAAGTTCAGTGCCTCATATTCATATAAAGCTTTGAATGACATCATCTTAATAGACATATGGTGAGTAGTATTGCAACAGTACTCCCCTAGGTGTAGCCATTTAATCCATTTCCTTTTTTGCCCTGCTACATAGCTTCTCAAATAATCCTCAATCCATTTATTGACTATCTCTATCTTCCCATCGCTCTGAGGATGATAACTCCTGCTAGTAGCTAGTTCGGTCCTCACTAATCTGAACAACTCCTTCCAGAAAGCACTGGTGAATTTACTGTCATGATCACTGACAATGGTATTCAGTAGTCCATGGAGTCTAAGAACATCTCTGAAAAACAAGTTCACTACCTACGATGCTGAATAATATGAAGAAATAGCAAAGAAGTGGAAAAATTGTGTCAACCGATCTACGACCACGTATAAGCAATCATGTCCCTTTACCTTGGGTAAACTTGTAATGAAGTCCATCGAGATGCTCTCCCATTTCTGCTCTGGAATAGGTAATGGCTAAAGTAATCATGTTGGATGAGTGTGTTCTATTTTATTATGTTGACACATGTTGCATTCATGAACATGTTGTATTATATCCTCCTTGAGTCCTTTCCACGAGAACCTCTCTCTGATATGTCTGTAAGTTTTCAAGAACCCTTGATGCCTTGATAGTGGTGAATCATGGGATGCCTGTATAATACTTTTCTTTAAATCTGGCCCTAGAATGAGGTATATCTGATTCTTCTAATAGGTGATGTCCTAGATTACCCTATACCTATCATCATGTATTTGTCTATCTAACAATTCACAATCACATTTATTTTTGGAATACTCCACCAAGAGAAGAGACCGACAATCAATAGATATACTCATGAGTGATAATGAGGTTGGTCACCTTGATAAATAATCATCTACAACATTGTTCTTTCCTTTAACATATTATATTTCAAAGTCGTATGCATGTACCTTGCTGACCCATTTCTATTGACGCTCATTCAATTCTTTCTACCCCAAGAAATATTTGAGGATGTTGTGATCTGTCATGATTTTAAATCTGCTTCCCACCAAATATTGTCTAAATTTTGTTAAGGCATGTAGGATGGCTAGCATCTCCTTATCATATATAGAGTAGTGGTGTTCATAATATTTAATTTTCCTACTTTCAAATGCAATCAGGTGATGGTTTTGCATCAATACCACCCCTAGTCCATCTCCTGAAGCATCACACTCTACTATGAACGACTATGAGAAATCTGGTAGTGCCAAAACTGGACAAGAACTCATGATTGTTTTCATTTTTCAAATTTTTGTTGTTCCACTTATGTCCAGATGAATTCCCCTTTCTTTGTAATATCGGTGAGCGATGAGGCAAATTGAGAGAACCCCTTTATGTATCTCTTGTAATATGTGCAAAGGACTAAGAATCCCTTCAGTTATGTTACTGTCTGTGGTGTAGGCCAATCCAAGATAGCTCTAATATTTTCCATGTGAACCTGTGCTCCCTCTGTGCTAATTATATTCCCTAGATACAACATCTCATTCATACCAAACTCACACTTAGACATTTTTGCGTAAAACGACTGCTCTTCTAGAATTCCTAGTATCTCATCCAAGTGTCTCAAATGCTCCTCCCAAGTTTTACTGTAAATAAAAAATCATCAAATAACACTAGTAGATATTTATGTAACTGAGCCTTGAAGGTGTGGTTGATGCAATATTGGAAAGTTGTCGGGGTGTTGGTGAGTCCAAAAGGCATGACTACGAACTCATAATGACCATAGTGGCAATGGAAGGTTTTCTTTGAAATATCATGATCCCTTACTCGGATTTGATTGTACCCTTATTAAAGATCAATTTTTGAAAAGTATTTTGTCCCCTGTAACTCATCCATTAATTCATCAATCTTGGGGATGGGATACATGTTTTTGATGGTTTTCTTATTGAGTGAACTATAAACAATACACATTCGTAAGGTGCCATCTTTCTTTTTAACCAAAACCATCGATGATGCAAAAGGACTAGAACTCGGTCGAAGATATCCTAGTTCCAACGATTCCTTGATTGTTTTCTTGATCTCATCCTTGTAAATTTTGGGATGTCTGTATGGAGTGGTGATGACTGGTTGTGTCTCCTCCTCTACCTCAATAGTGTGTTCTCAAATCCACTATCTGGTGGTCGACCTGTTGGAATATCTCTAAATACCCTAGCATGTTTCTTTAATAGTACTTGAATATCTGTTGGATGTTGGGTGTTGTTATCGGGAGGTTTTCTAAAAGTAACAAGGAATTAGGCTGACCATTCTATGTCTCCATGTCTGAGTCTAGCCTCCATTATTTTTGATGGTACTGGTTTGAGGGGATAAGTGTTCATGCCCCTCAAGACTACCCATTTTCCATCATGTCCCTGGAATTCCATTTCCATTTCCCTATAATCCGTAGTATATTTCCCTATTGAGTGGAGCCATTGAACCCCTAATACTACATTTGTATCAGCTACATTCAACACATAAAATGAGTCGTTCATATTGTAATTCCCTAATGTGAAATTCATTTTGGGGATCCAATGGTTTCATTCCATGCTATTATTACCTTATACCGCTATGATGAATCCCTCAAATTTATCTATCTGAATGCCCTTCTTAGCCACCCGTGTTGCATCAATGAAGTTGTGGGTTCGCCCCCCATCAATTAACAAACCTACCCTATGACCTTGTACTACTCCCATGATCCTGAGAGTATGAAACCTGGGCACTCTGGATAATGCAACAATGACTCCTCCTGGTGTTTCTCCTTGGAGTAACTCCTCCTCTACTGCCATCAATTCCTCAATTGTTTCATGTTTTGATTCCTCCTCTTCACTATCATAGTAGACTTCTATAGTGAACCTCTGCCTTCCCTGTGCACCTATGGCTTGGAACCCATGGTTCCTGACAAATAAAACACAATTTTTTCCTTCTCAAATATTTCCTCATTTCATCGTCTAACCATGTTTTCTTTGGCCATTCCTGTTGAAAAGGTATTTTTTCTTTGTCTTTTACTGGGAAGTTTGTTTCAGTTGGAAATGTGTTCTTAGGGACTGAGTCTTGTATATCTTTGGTTCTGTTGACCGCATCCTATAGAGTGGATGCTTTGTAGGATTTCACCCACCCATGTAAAGGTTATGTCAAATCCTCTAAAAATAACATAATCAACCCGCTCTCAGACACATCCGTTACCATGATAGCTATTCTCTAAAACTATGAGATGAAGGCCTTGACACTACCTATCTATTTGAGGTTTGCTAACTCTCTAAAATGTAAGGCTACAGGTCCCTTTTGTCAAAACTCTCCATGAGCCTCTGTGTGAAGTCATTGTAGGAACTGATGGTGTTGTGACCCAACGTCACTAGCCCATGGTACCACCACTCATGAGCCTCTCCCTCCATATGTAAGGTATCCAATTTAATGGCATATGTCTTCGTCATAAGGTTGAGTTGGAAGTAGGTATCCAACTTTTGGAAACATATTCTTACTGAACACCTGCGAGTCCCATCAAAGTTAAGGATGGTCAATCTACCCAAGGTTTTCTGCAATTCATAATTCTGGGTAAACCATTTGCTAAAATTCCTTGGCCAGTTCTTGTGTTTCATATTGAAAAAGTATGAAAAATGACATCGTTGCATGGAACTCATCTCCCAAATCCCTGTAGTAATGTAAGTAAGCCCCAAATGGTTCACTAGGTTCCATTGGCATGACTGGTCTTGCTACCGCATTCTCCATAAACTTGAGGCATAGTGGGTAGGATGGGTTGTTGTATATGTGAGGCATGTTTGCATATTAGTGTATGCATGGTTTCTGCTATCACTGGTATATCCTCCATCTACTCATGAAAGAGGTATACTGTTGTGACCCAGTTCTATCTTAAGAGAAAATCTGTTTATGGAATGCAATACTTCTTTCTATCCTTTAGCTAGGTCATTCAATGCATTCACCAAGTTACGAAATTCCAACTTGTATTCCTCTTCTCCTGTCCCTTTCCCTCTATCATAGTGTATACATGTTGGGTCCATGTCTGAATTGGTATCTTCTAACTGAATATCCTCAAATTCCTGCTCCTCGGTGTACCTACTCTTCCTTCTTCTATAAGTTACAAAAGTATCTTCTTCTGGATTCATTTACTTTTCATGTTCAAGCCCACAACTGGCAAGGAACATTCTCTAATACCACTATAATATCCCAAACTGATATTCTATTGTTTTACTACTATGCTATTTTTCTCATACACTTAATATGGTGCAACAATACTTAATAAAATGTGCATGCAAAGGTGTAGTTTCAAATGGAGCAAAAAAATAGCTAACTTGGAGAGATTATAGGGTAGATATTTTCAGTAAGTTGATGTACACATACCACTTATAATGAAGCTAATATTCCTCTAGATATGAGATGCATGTAGCGTGTGCCTAAATAATAGTGCTCCTCTCCTCTATTTGACGTCCAACTACAAAGTGTCCTCCTTCAGATGATATTGACATTTTTGAGGGAGGAGTGGTCCGATGCTACTGAAACTTTGCCGAGATGTTGTTCTTTACCTGCTTGAGATACTGGATGCCACCTGCAGAACTTTTTCCACCTCTAAGGCACCTAGCGAATTTATTTTCTTGCCTGGTGCTCACATCCCCCTTCCTCACGTATCTACTGATAACTGCTCCGGATAAGAAAACAGAGAATTGATAATCACCCGGTGTAGTGGAGTGAGCCTACTGAGAAAGATGAAGCTGACATGCGGAGGAAAAACTGAGCTTTAGGGTCCCATCAAATTATTTGAGGGTTTCCATCTATTCCTCCAGCTACAAAATGTGAACCTACAAATAATTTTTCTCTGTGTATGGGATCATTGAATACAAATGAATATGATGAATGTCGATGATATACCTGGATGGTCTACCCTGAAGTGATTAGGGCAGATAGATTTCACTACCAAAACCCCTTGTTAGATGAACACCTTCGCCTCCAACCCCAATTGTTGTTGTTGCACTTGTTGTTTTTGCTCCAAAACCCAAACTCAACAATAATAATCATAGATTGGTCCTTTGGTTCAATAACCCTTCTTAAATAGCTTAGCTTGTAATTTTAGGGTTTGCATGTCACTTTTAGGGTTTGTGCATAACTTTTGCATGCATGCAATTCTAATTTCATGTTGACTTTAAGCCTAAAGTAATAATTCTTTCTTTACCATACTGATGACTTAATACTGAATGAATGCTCCATTCTACCCTAAGTATCAACTTTGTCCTTAGTCAATTCCCCTTTCAAGAGGTACCTGCTCGAGCCTATGGGAATCAAATAGGTTAGCGAGTGTTTTGGTGCTCAAGTAGATCCGGACATTACATTCTCAAATTTAAAAAATTAATCTTCATTCCCTCAAGGACTGCCATCTTTATCTCATGGACATTGGAGTGCTCCAGGATTTATAGCTAAACCTTCTAGTGGTGTATAGAATAATACCCCTTGTATTGCCTATCTCTGCAACTTTTCTTTGAAAGGTGGGCTCATTTAAGCATTAGATTATTGATTCACCTTATGGGAAAAAATACCCTCTTTTCATTTTCATTCCTTATTTTATATCTTTCTCCATTCAAGAATTATTTAGAGTTATTTTTCTCTTTTCTTTTAATATTTTAATTACTCTTTCCTCAACTTTTCTTTAATATTTTGATTTATTAATGTTTAAAAACCATTCCCCTCCTGGTGTGCTTGGTCCCTCTTTAAGTGGTTATTCCCAAATCAGTTAGAATACTAAGTAGATAATATAGTTGAAACACATTTATTATTAGCTCGTGATGCTCCAAAGTTTTTTTGACTCAACATCAAATGAAAAAAAACATTTAAGTTCACATGCTTGATGCTCCAGAACCTCCTAGCTCAACATCAAGTATAACAACATATCAAAAGTATTTGATTATCTAGAGATTCCTAGATCAACATCAAATCTAACAACATATCAAACATCAAATATAACAACATATCAAAAATATTTGATGCTCCACATCTTCCTATATCAATGTCAAATATAAAAACATGTCAAAAGTATTTGATGCATCCAGAGCCTCCTAGATCAACATCAAATCTAAAGAAAAACATGACTTACTTAAGTATTTACAAATTTTAAAGGGTATTTAGACTTGGGATATTACAAATCCCATGTCTTTGAATTTGAATTTGTGCTGAATGAGTTAGCATACATTGTCCATTTCTTGTAGGAAGGTCAAGCTCCTGAAGGAACACATGAAAATAAAAAGAAAACTCCATGTATGAAAGCAGCTCCATATACTCTAATAAATGCATTTCTTTATAACTTAGGAAAGGATGATATACTTTGTTGATGTGTCCTAAACGATAAGAACGATGCTATCATTGGCGAGGCACATTCTAAACTAACTAGAGAACATTTTTGAGTTGACATGACCACCAAGAAGATACTATAGTCTGGGTTATGGTGGCTGACATTGAACAAAGATTGAAAAACTTACATTAGTAAATGTAACAAATGAAAACGAATGGGTTAACCTATATGATGAAATAAAATGCCACTAATATCTATGAAACCAAGTTTAGCATTTGATATTTTATCCATTGAATTTGTTAGACCATTTCTCCTACCTAGCTGATAAATTGATGCTTGATATATAATCATTGCAGAGAATATGTTACTAAATGGGATGAAGAAGAACCCGTCAAACCCTATTTGAGTGAATTCACTGTGAAGTTTATATATGAAAACATTGTTATAAGATTTGGATGTTCCCTCACATTAATCAGTGATTAAGGAATCCACATTATCAATAAGACTATAGCATTGTTAGTGAAAGAATTTATTATTGACCATTGTAAGAGTTCAACATATCATCCCCACTCAAACTGTGTGATTGAAGCATTCAATAAGATACTTACAAAGGGATTGACTATTTTTTTCAATATTGACAAGGATGACTAGGATGAAAAAATCCCCGTTATTTCATCAGCATATAGAACAACATATATAAGATCAATTTGTCAAACACCATTTAAACTAGTCTATAGATAAGAAGCAGATGTGCCACTACAATTTAAACAAAAAACACCTATAATTTCAAAAGTAATACATTTGGACATTGAACAAGCTACACAAGACTAAGTATTTGAGCTACAAAAATGGGAAGAATAAATACTAGTTGTTATTCACCATTGGGAAGTTCCCAAAAAAAACTGTGTAGCCGAGTGAAAACCCCGACTACGTGCAAATGCACCTCCCTTCCATCAAAGGAACGAAAGGGTAGAGTTAGAAATGGAAGAGCTAGCTGCAAAAAAAATTATTAGCAAAACAAATAAACACATATAAACAATATATAAAACTAAAAAACAACGAGACTGTTATACCTTCCGATTTACTTGAAAGGGGGCCATCATGCCTTGACTCAGGACAATACTGCTTCCCCACATGTTTGGGTAGTGTGGAGGTTGACTCAACACACAAAATGGGGAGCAAGTGGGGAAAATGGAATGTTTGGTGACTTGAGATGAGTAGTTTGAGAATCATGGTTTCTCAAACTACTCATGCAAGTATAATAACGGTGGAAGGAATATGTCATGTTTTGATGGGGACCTCCACCCTTTATTTATAGAGTTTTCTGTCCTTTTCTCTCATTTAGGTTTTTTACCCTAATTAGGGTTTTAGGCCCTACTTAGGGTTTTAAGCCCCTTTTTATTGTTTTTAGCTCTTTTTGGGTTTTTACCCCCTTTGTGAGCCTTTTAGCTCTTTTGTTGGTTTTTTAATTCCTTTTTAATATTTTTTAGCTTTTGTAGAGAGAATAGGCTAAAACATAGGTGTGGAGTTCAAAAATGAGGGAAAAATGTTAGGAAATGGATGTCTATATGTGGTGTAGGAAATGTAGAGAAAGTTGAGCAATTTTTTGCGTTAACAGATTCCCCCCTGATACGTGAGGGCAGAAGCTCATCGTATGTCTGCCATACATCATAGGATCTTGGGGATAGTGGAGAGACCTGCGAAGAAGCGATGCTTCCTCATTTGAGACACAGTGGCTTTTGTTTTTTCTATTAATGTTGGTTCCCACCAACATTAATAGAATGAATAATAGGATCAAGTCTCCAGAATATAGGAGATGATCATATACAACTATTGTTACATAATGGTGGCCTCAATGAGAGGTTATTTATAATGTTGATCAAAAGAGCTGATACATAGGACGCATGCCATTCTCATGGAATTCTATATATTAACAACTGATATTCTGTTGGATCTGGAAGTTGACATAACTATAGGGACTCACTTACTGAGAGTCGGAGTCTCTATGGTACAATGTGTTGCATCAATTATGAATCTACACAGAAGCATTGCTCTCAGGGATTCTGAACACTATTTCCAACGCAACCTAGAAATCACAAGGGACATGAACCTGTTTGGGTCCCTTAATAGACTCACCAATGTGCTATATTCAGGTGACAACCGGGGTCTTCGACTAAATATTGTACGGACCAATACCCTGTACAAATCTCAACTGTGCGATGATGTAGCTGAAGTCGAGCATGTGAGACACAACCATCCCAAGAGGCACTAAGGACTCCTATCAAGTGTTCCAAGGAACTCATTAATAAGGTTAATGAAACCAGGATACAGGGACCTCTGGGTCCATATATCTTGTCGTCGGCAGAGGGAGACCTGCAACTAATCAAGGAAATAATGTTTCCTTGAACATAAGCACGAGGTGGATAACCAAATACATGGGACAATCTGGGGATTGACACACTGAGTGGGGAATAGGGGCAGGGTATCATGGGAGACTCAAACTTCCTTTGTTAAGAGTAATGACAATAGGTTTGACCTGGAAGAAAATGAAATAGACTCATGGGAGAAGGATCATAGCCATGATACTAGGAATGTAACTGCAGATGAGATATACTTGCGGGAGGTAACTGGACTAGAGACATCTAGGGGATTGAAGGAAGACTCATCGCAGAATACTCTGAACAAAGGTGACCCAATGGGGGAATTTTGTCGAACTGTAACATATGAGGTGGCGCCTAAAGACACCGTTATGGCACGATATCGTGGATTTTTATCGAGCCCGAGAAAGTAAATGCTCGATGGTGCTTTCAATTTTATATAGTCTAAAAACATGAAGAAGACTCCAGTGGGGTCGCTTTTTCATTGATAGTCTCCTGTGCTTGAAAAAGGATAAAAGTGTACATAGGATAAATCTCCCACCCTTGTTAGGGGATGGGAGACTTCTTTACCATTGGTAGTCCAATCAGGATGGAAAAGGTTAAACCTGTATTTACTGGATGATCATTCAAATACTTTTATGTTGCATGAATGAAACCAAGTTTGCTCAGCAATATTTTCTTGATGAGAAGGTTGGAAAAGAGGTTAAAGACAACCCATAATGAGCTTTTTCATGAATTTCGGTCCCAATGCATGAGAAAGCATAAAAGGATGCAAAGGGAAACGTTCCCGGCTTGAGTTTGTCAAGATGGTCCTTTTATTATGGTAGTCTACATAGTCCATAAAAGGAGATAAACGAGCCTTTGTAGACGCCATTTCCAATACTTTAATGAGTGAGAAAGGAAGCAAGTGTGCTCGACGATATTTTCATTCATTTAGGAGTCAGAAAATAGCTTAACAGAAACTCCGGAATGATCAACCAAGCAAGGGGGGTTGTTCGATATATGAACTGAGGTTATGTGGTGAACATGGCTGATGGGAGTAAATGCAGAACACTAATGGTGCCCCGTTGCAGGACGATGGATGGTGGTTAAAGGTGGTCAACTATGCAATATGGGTGGAGCAGATGGCTCATGAACATGCCAAGACATACAGAGGAATAACAACATGGAGGCACACAAATCGGGGTGACTTCCAAAAAGTGGTCCAAAAAATCATGGATTAAACACGAGACGGGGGTCTCATCAAAAGAAAGATGGAAAACTGAAACCAATGGTGAAAACAGCGTCCCAAACCGACTTCAGATGGTGCTGCAGTGCTTGGAAGAAAAATAGACCTAACGAGGCTTATAAATAGGGGGAGACCACATGACAAGTGTCATTGTTACTGTTCAGTGCTGAGTTGGAGTGGAGGACCCCATACTTCATTCGTTGATTTCTTCCATTTCGACCGGTGATTTTCTGATTCGTGACTTGCAGGTAAGAGTACATGCAAAAACCATCTCTTTCATTGGTTTGGTAATTTGGTTTTCACCCAGGGGTCTAGGCTACCATGAAAGGGTTTTTTTGGGTCGGGTTGCACCTTTCATGACCAAACCTGCGACTAGGTCACTCTTTTCATCCATACAAGAGAGACCCAGTTGCTCCTCTCGGGGAGAAAGTCATGACTTGAAGCTGCATCTATTTGGATAGAAGGTGTGACTGAGTCACACCTATTTGGCTAGAAGCTGCGACTTGGTCGCTGGTTTTGGTGAAAAAGGAGCGAATTTTCCCCTGGATGGGTTTTTTGCTGATGGTTGTGGCTGACAGGGACTTGGTTACTTTGCATGATGGCTCGACCTGTGTGGAGGGAGTGGGATTGCAAAGACTTGCAGAGGGATGCTCTCTGAAATGCAGGTGTGCAGGATGTACTAGCCCACTGTGGACTGCTCAAGTTCATGTAGGTTCCTTTGATGAAGAGCTTGTGACTATTGCTTGAGACTTTGGTGAGTTTTTGGGATGTTGGGGGAGAGTGCTTCATCATACAGGGGAAGAGTCTTGAGATTATGCTGCGAGATGTGTACTTCCTGACTGGGCTCCTGATGCTGGGAGTGTTTGGTGATATGGCACCAAATCTCTCACATGGGGATACTTTGGATGACCTCTTTGAGAGGAATTTTTATGGCTTTGCGTATGTGCATGGGTCATACATTTTTGCTTGTTGATATTGAGAGTCTTTGACTCGAGCAGTTGCAGCAATGGTGCTACGGATCTTAGGCTCGTCTAGGAACCACAAGGTATCCAGGGGGTATCTCTTGATGGTGGAGAGTGTGATGGGGGTCACATATTTTGGATGGGCCTAGATGTACTTGACCGCGGTTCAACATGCACTGAACCACGCTAAGATGGTTGGTGGGGACTTCTGTTTTGCTTCCTTCCTGTGCTCTTTCTTCTTTGAGAGAGTTCCAACCCTTCAGCTACACTTAGTAGTACGGGATGGTGGGCCTCGAGAGCCTCGTATGCGCAAATGGTGTGTGAGGGAGGCAACGTGGTGGGCCAATTTTTTACTTAGGATCTTCTAGCTTAGTGGAGGAATCTCTCGGTAGTTGTTGAGGACTACCCGTACCATGAGATGGACTTCTAGGGAGACCTAGAGATTCCTCGACCTCCATGCTAGGCCTGGGGACCAGATGGTAAGTATACATGATTCTTTATGTTTTACATTAATATATATATATATATATATATATATATATATATATAT
>LPNX011063393.1:422651-439580 GCA_001517045.1 Pseudotsuga menziesii
AGTGCACATGAATTTTCTAAAAAGGAAAGGATTGCATACTCGGTAGTAGTTATTCAATAGGGAGACAAGTAGTTGGGATTCTAAGAAGACATCAAGGTGACGAATACCCAAGTTAAGGGCAGCAACTAAGAGTCTAGTGACACCATCATCCTCATCCTAGTTGTTCGTTACGATACCCAGACACATGTCATCAATGTGGATCAACTCGTGTGATGGGGAATAGATAACCCATGCAACCGAAGCAAGATTTCGGAGACCATCTGCTTGCTTCATCAACAAATCCAGTTTAGTGACGCGAGGCAAGATCCATCTCGAGCAATCAAGGAAGCAAAGTGTAAGACTCACTTCAAGAACTATGTAAAAAAAAAAAGAAGAAACTATGCTACAAGTGACTCAGTGTGGTGATGTTAGGCATAAAATCTCCTAAGGTAGAGCCCATTGTAGGGGTTCTTCAAGAGTTGTCCATCAGAGTCAACAAGAATGTATGCCCCCTTGCCGAGGCAGTGGAGAATGACGTATGGGTCTTACCACATGGATTCAAACTTCCCTTTTTCCCAACTTATCATTGGCTTGGTCATAAACAAGGACCATATTGCCTTCGCTAAAGGTGCAAGGGTGGACATGGGAGTCAAAATGTGACTTCGACCGGGTTTTGGCTGCTTTGATGGCTTGAAGAGTAGCGCGACCGTCCTCATTATTTTGTTCAAGCAGGAGGAGGAATTCTTCTAGAGGTGAAGTGTTGGGAAGGAGTTCCATGGTGAGGTAGAGTGATGGGATCTAGCACTCTATGGGGAGTACCGATTCAATGTCGTGTGCCAAATGGAATGGGGTGAAGCCAGTGGTGGTCTTCGTGGATGTGCGGTAGGCCCAAAGGGTGGAAAATAACATGTGTTTCTAGTTGGTTTTCTAGTTTACAACCATCCGCTAGAGCATCGTCTTAATGATGTAATATCCAAAATACTGATATTTTCTAATTTTATGCAAAATTTCTGAATAGTTGGGCATGCAATTCTGTCATGCAAAATTGCCCTAAATTATAGCTGAATTTAGGGTTAGGGTTTGTAGGAAATATTGTAACACTTACCACTAATAATCCAGCTGAAGATGCTCCTGAGAAAATACACATGCAAGATAAGCCGATCTGATGAAGTAATAACCCCATTTTCCAGCGTAGTGCCCCCAGCGGTCTGGATCAATTAAATATGAAGTTTTTGGTGGAGGGGTGGTCTTTTGGAGCTGCAAATTTGCTGGAGTGTAGATGTGTCCATCCTGGAGAGAATGGCTGAAGCATATTGCAGAAGATTTTACCTCTCCAGGTTGCCTAGCGAATTGGTTCACATGACTGGTGTTCACACCCTCCCTCTTCTCTGTTCTGCTACTAGCTTCTCTAGGTGAGCAAACTGGTGGCTGATAATCACTCAAAGTAGTAGGGTGATATTTTCGGTGAGGATGCGGGCCACATGCAAAAGAAATATGGTGATCCAGAGTCTTGGTGAATGACATGGGGTTTTCCAGCTAAATCCCCCCCCAGCTGTACGAATCAACCTGCAAATAATCTTCTGGCATATACTGAAACACTGAATAATGATGAATACGATAGATGCGGTGACAAACCTAGATGGTTTATCCTAAAGGAGACTAGGGTAGAACCCTTGTTAGTTGAAGACTCCATCCTCAACCCCAACTGCTGTAGCTGCACGCTGTGCTGCTGATCAAATATCCAAATCAATCAATAATAAACATAGGTATATATTTAGGCTCCCTCATCCTTCTTAAATAGATCCTTATGTACTTTTAGGGTTTGCATGTCACTTTTAGGGTTTGTGCTTTTACTTTTGCATGCATGCGATTTTAATTTGATGTTTACTTTTAAGCCTAAAGAGAAAAGGCTTCTTTTATCCTACTGCTGACTTTAGTACTGAATGTGTGTCCCAAGTTGTTCCAAGTACCAAATGTCCTCAGTCAATCCCCTCTTATGCAGTACCTGCTCAAACCTATGGGGATTGAGTAGGTTATAGGGTGTTTTGTTGCCTAATCAGATGAGGACATTACAATCCTCCCCACTTGAGATTGCTTGTCCTCAAGAAACTGCAAACTGGGATGCTCCAATACGTGTTCTCCTTCCCATGTGACATCCTTCAGAGGTAATTCTTTCCATTGGACCAAGTATTCTCTAATCACCCAGTTTCAGAGTTTTCTTTCTCGAGTCTGCACAATTTGTTCTGGAATCAGTACCAATAGTCCCTCATCATCTAAGGGAGGTAACTCTTTTGATGGAGTAATGTGTTTCCCAATGGTCTTTTTCAGGTTGGACACATGGAATACATTGTGAAATTTGCTCTCTTGTGGCAGTTCTAGTTCATACACCACCTCTCCCTCCTTTCTAATTATTCTGTAGGGTTCGTAGAAGTGAGTTTTTAGCTTTTATGCTCCTTTCTTCTTAAGTGAAGACTCTCTGTAGGGTTGGATCCATTATTATACCATATCTCCTACCTCAAAGCTTCGCTCAACCCTGTGTCTGTCTGCATACAACTTTTGTTGATTTTGGTCTGTCTGTAAGTTCTATTTCAGTATTTTAAGGATATCCTGACTATCCTGTATCCAATCCTTTTCCTTAGGAGCATTGCTGTCTCCGAATGCTAAATCTGCAAAGTCCAAGGCCTTAGGCCTAGTGTCATCCTAATATACATGTGGTAGGTAGTATTGTAGCAGTATTCCCCTAAGTGTAGCCATATAATCCAGGTTCATTTCTACCCTGTTACATAGTTCCTCAGATACCCTTCAATCCACTTGTTGACAATCTCGGTCTATCCATCACTCTGGGGATGATAACTCGTACTGGTAGCAAGCTCGGTTCCCAATAACATGAATAGCTTGGAATAACCGAATCCGGTTGTCCGTTAGTCGAATTCGACTATCATTTTAATAATGAATGTGAATAATAATAATATATTGGATGATTGATTACAATGGATATGGCTGCCTTAAATAAGGCTTGGCCATTGAATATATGAAGAGACATTTCTCTTTATAACTATATTAATAATTAATTATTATTACTAATGGTTATAACCTAGTTGTTATTTTATTGTTGTAACATTGCCTTCCCCTTGGGAAAGCTTTGTCCTCAAAGCTTAGATTATTGTTGTCATCTTTTCATTTTTGTTTTGTGTTGAAACAACATCATTACTTCCTTTATGTCTTTTGTTTTAGAACTTGTATTAGGTATGTGCTTGTTCTTTACACCATAGTTTGTAAATTTCCTTTTATTTGTTACTTGAATTTGTACTCCATTCTGTTTATTATTGTTGTCTCGTTTTCCATGGACATGAATATGAGGAATATTTTTGTGACTGACCATATCAAACTTTGTTTTAGAAGTCGCTTGTCCCATGATACTTAGGATGTCATCACGTAATGTTTTCCTTTTATTATCTTTTTAAATTTTTTCGAGAAGTGGCGTCTCTTGAGGCTTCTCACACTCAAAGTCACCAGGTAGTGTTACATTTAGGTTTCTCAAGGGTGGTAGAACAATTAAGGTAGAAGATGAATCTATGATATTTGATTTGTCTGACTTGGATTCCTTGGCATACTGTAGGATACATCTATTTTCATTGTATGGATCGTCTTTATTATCAACGATACTGGCTTGAATCCCAGTATGATCTTGGTCGAGCTCATCTTTATCAACTATATTATTGGTATTTTGGTCATTCCTAAGATAGTTTGTCTCCTTGTCTTGTTTATGGTCTTGATCAACTTGGTTTCTCTCATTTTTGTTGACATACTGGTCCAACATATTTGAGCTGCTGATATGGTTTGTACCAAACCTTAGTTTTTGTAACATTCCTACATTGTATTCTGGTTCTGTGTCATGGTGCGCATGTTCTATGTTAAGGTGCTTATGTTTTGCATTATGGTACTCATTTTGTCATCCATGTTTTTTTGTTTTTCGTTCAGGATGTCAAGTTTGTTGTCGAGCCTTCTTTCTAGTACCAAAACAAGATCATTTTCGAGTAATGTATTGTTATTTTGCATCTTTTCCTTCAAGCCTTCTTGGTTAGTGGCAATGGACTTTATGTCCTTCTCCATTTTATCGATCTTCTCTTTCAGTTCCTCCATGGTCTTGGACCTTGTATGCAAAGGTGTGTACTTCGAAGCTATTTTGGCTTTTGAGGTGAATTTTTGAATAATAATAAATATTAATTAATTAATATTTTTTTTAACAAATATTATAATAATAATATATAATATTTGTTTTTTATTAAATATATTATTATTATTATATTATATTATAATATAATATATTGTTTTGTTTTTTATGTTTTGGTTGCAGGTCGTGGAGTTGGAGGGGGTGATGGAGTGTGAGGGAGGTTGGCAGCGGTTGGAGAAGGAGGAAGTGGAGCGGTGATGAAGATGGAGCAGCAGACGTAGAAGAGGATGTAGGTGTGGGGGTGGAAGGTAGAGGCAGAGCGGACTGGGTTGGATGGGCGCGAGCAGAAGTAGGCCCGATGGAGCACGCATAGGCAGGAAGGGATGGGTGCGGATGGATGATGGGGTGATGGAGGCACAAGGGGGGGACTGAGCGCGTGGAGGGTCGTGGATGGGGATGTATAAGATGAAGGATGGAGAAGGTGGCGTTGGTGTGGAAAGGTTGGGAGATTGGGTATTGAGGGAGCAGTGAGGTGCACGAGAGTTGAGGGCAGGAAACAAGGAATGGCGCGAGGGAGTGGTAAATGTGGAGATGTGGAGGGAGGGAGTGATCAGCGTAGGAGGGAGTGAGGGAAGGCTGCGTGTTGGAAATGAGGCAGTGCTGAGGTGAATAAGAGATGGATCTCGGCGCATGGAGTAGTGGGGGCGATGGCAGCGTGGATGGTGGAATGTGGACGGGGGAGTGTGGCAGTGGAGCAGGGTGGGAGGGATGGAGAGTGGACAGAGGTGGAACGCTCAGGCTGGAGCTAGGAGAAGTTGGTTTTTTAATTTTTTTTTATTTTTGGTTTTTTTTTGTTTTTGTTTTTGGATAGGGTTTGGGATGAAGTGACAGGTGATGAAATGGAGCAGCGGAAGAATAAAAAAAGTGATGAGCCGAGTTCGAGCTCAAGTAGGGGTTGAAGGAGCCGAATCCATGCTTTGATACCAAATGGAACAACCGAATCCGGTTGTCCGTTAGTCGAATCCGATTATCATTTTAATAATGAATGTGAATAATAATAATATATTGGATGATTGATTACAATGGATATGGCCGCCTTAAATATGGCTTGGCCATTGAATATATGAAGAGACATTTCTCTTCATAACTATATTAATAATTAATTATTATTACTAATGGTTATAACCTAGTTACTTGCTATTTTATTGTTGTAACATAGCTCCTGCCAAAAGGCACCTATGAATCTATTGTCCCTATCACTGACAAGATTCTTGGGTAACCCGTTTAACCTAAAGATCTCTCTGAAAAATAACTCGGCTACCTGGGATGCACAGTAATCAGATGATATAGAAAAGAAATGGGTGAATTTGGTAAGTCAATCAACCACGACATATAAGCAATATCACCCTTGGACCTTGGGCAACCCTGTAATGAAATCCATGGAGATACTTTCCCACTTCTGTTTTGGAATTGGTCGTGGTTGAAGCAACTCTACTGGATGTATGTGCTCAATCTTGTTCTGCTGACAAATGTTGCATTCTCATATGTGTTGCATAACCTCCCCCTTAAGGCCCTTCCATGAGAACCTCTCTTAGATCTGGCTATAGGTCTTCAAGAAACCTTGATGTCCTAATAGTGGAGAGTCATGTGACGGCTATATGATTTTCTTTCTTAAAGTTGATTCTGGGATGAGGTATATCCTACTTTTGTAATAGATGATGTCATCGATGATTCTGTACCTGTCATCCTGAACCTTCCCATCCAATATTCACAAGAGGATTTATTTTTGGAGTACTCTACTAAAAGAATAGCCCTCCAATCTGTAGATATACTCATGAGAGAAAATGAAGTGGGTCGTCTGGATAATGCATCAGCTACTATATTGTTCTTACCCTTCACATACTCTATCTTGAAATCGTAGGCTTGCACTTTGCTAACCCATTTCTGTTGGTGCTCATTCAGCTCCTTCTGCTCCAAGAAGTACTTGAGGCTGTTATGATCTGTCTTGATTTTGAACTTGCTTCCCACCAAGTACTTTCTGAACTTCGTGAGAACATGTAAGATGGCTAGCATTTATTTGTCATATATGGAGTAGTGGAGCTCGTAGTTCTTCAATTTTCAACTCTCAAATGTAATAGGGTGATGGTTTTGCATCAATAATACTCCTAGCCCTTCCCCTGAGGCATCACATTCTACTACAAATGGTTGTGAGAAGTCTGGTAATGCTAAAACTAGGAAAGAACTCATAATGACTTTCATCTCCTCAAAATTTGTATGTGCTAGTTCCATCCAGGTGAATGCTCCCTTCTTTGTGAGATCTGTGAGGGGTGCGGAAAATTGGGAGAATCCCTTAACATACCTTCGGTAATAAGTGAAAAGGCCTAATAAGCCTCCCAATTCTGTGACTGTTTTTGGTGCGAGCCAATCTCTGATAGCTTGTATTTTCTCCATGTCAACTTGTACTCCTTTTTCACTAATTATGTGCCCTAGATACAACTTTTCCTTCATTCCAAATTCACACTTGGACATTTTCACATAAAGCGAGTTTTATTCTAGAATGCTCAATACTTCATCCAGGTGTTTTAGATGTTCCTCCCATGTTTTGCTGTAAATCAGGATGTCATCAAAGAATAATAGCAAAAACTTACGTAACCGAACTCTGAAAGTATGGTTCATGCATGACTGAAAAGTGGCTAGAGCATTGGTAAGTCCAAAAGTCATGACCAAGAATTCATAGTGACCATAGTGACAACGGAAAGTTGTTTTAGAAATGTCTTGATCCCTTACTCGAATATGATGGTACCCCGAGTGAAGATCAATATTTGAAAAGTATTTGGTGCCCCGTAGCTCGTCCATGACTTCATCAATCCTCGAGATGGGATACCTATTTTTTATGGTCTTTTTGTTGAGTGCTTTGTAATCTATGCACATTTGCAATGTGCCATCCTTCTTTTTGACTAAGACCACTGATGATGCAAAGGGGCTAGAGCTGGGCTAAATGTATCCAAGCTCCAGTAATTCATTGGTCGTCGTCTCGATCTCATCCTTATATATTTTGGAATGTCAATAAGGAGTGGTGATGACTGCTTGTGTCACCTCCTCTAACTTAATGATGTGCTCAAAGTCCCTGTCTGGAGGTCTACCTACTGGAAGGTCCCGAAATACCTTTTCGTGTTTCTGTAATAATGCCTGATTATAATCTGGGTGTTGTGTGTTGTTATTTGGAGGTTTCCTAAAGGTGACCAAACATTCTGCAGCCCATTCTATGTCATGCTTTCTGAGTACTGCCTCCATTCTCTGTGAAGAGACTGGTTTTGGGGGATAAGTGTTCATGCCCCTCAAAACTACCTATTTTCCATTTGGCCACTAGAATTCCATTTCCATTGATCACTAGTCTGTAGTATTTTTCCATATTGAATAAATCCATTGAATGCCTAATACTAGATGTGTATATTCCACATCCACTACATAACATGAATCTGTCATCTGGTAGTTACCTAATGTGAATTTTTTTTTTGGAATCCAATAGTTGCACTCCATGCTATTTTTTTCAGCTACTGCTATAGTTAATCCCTCAATATTCTCTATCGGAATACCCCTCTTGGCTACCCAAGCTGCATCAATGAAATTGTGGGTTGCTCCCCCATCAACCAATACTCCCACTCTATTGCCCTATACTACTCCCTTGACCCTGAGAGTATGGAATCTAGGTACTCCAAATAGAATAGCAATAACTCCCTCTGGTAATGGCACCCTAGAGTGACTCCTCCTCTGCTACCTGCAATTCTTTTGTTGTCTCCTGCTCATAGTCCTCCCCTTCACTGTCTAAATATACCTCTATGTAGTGGGCATTAGCCTTTCCTATGCACCTGTGTTCTGGAACCCATGGTTCCTGACAAGTAAAACATAATTTCTTCCATCTCAAGTATTTCCTAGTGTCATCGTCTAACCATGTTTTCTTCGGGACTTCCTCCTGGAAAGGTTTCTTGTCCTTGTCCCTAACCGAAAATTTGGTCTTGAGTGGGAATTTGTTCTTTGGAACTAAGTCTTGGATATATCTGGCTCGGCTAATGGCATCCTGTAGAGTGGGGGGTTTGTAGGATTTCACCCATCCCCATAGTGGCTCTGTCAGGGCCTCAGTAAACAACATTGTCAATCTGCTCTCTAACACATCTGTTACCATAAAAGCTATCCTCTGAAATTCTGAGATGAAGGCTCCGACACTACTTGTCTTCTTGAGTTGAGCCAACTCCCTGAAATGTATCTCTGGATATTTCTTGTCGAACCGCTCCATGATTTTCTAAGTGAACTCACTATAGGAATGGATGGTGTTGTGACCCAATGTCACTAATTCGTGGTACCACCAGTCATGAGCCTCTTCGTCCAGGAGGAGTGTAGCCAATTTAATGGCATTTGTCTCTATCATGGGATTGAGTTGGAAATAGGTATCCAACTTCTAAACCCATATCTTCGTTGAACCTCTGCGAATTCCATCAAAGTTTGGGATTGTCAACCTGCCCAAGGTTTTATGCAACTCATAGTTATGATTGAATCCCTTGCTGAAATTCCTGGTCCTGCTCTACTTTTCATGTTGCAAAAATCCGAAAAAGACATGGCTGCATGAAAATCATCCCCTAAGTCCCTGTATTCCTACAAATAAACCCCAAAGTGTTCGCTAGGCTCTACCTACATGACTGGACCTGCTACTGCATTTGCCAAGAAGTGAGGCATAGTAGGCCTTTTGGAAGGTTTGTTATATATGTGGGGTGTGTTCTTCATATTGGTGTATGCATGTTTCCCACTACTTCTTGTAGACCCTCTATCTACCAGTGAAAGAGGTGTGTTGTTGTTACATGGTTCTAGTTTCACCGATAATCTATTGATTGCATTAAGTATGTCCTTTTTCCCTTTGGCTAAGTCTTGCAATGCACTTACTAGTTTTCGAAACTCCAGACTGTCCTCATCTTCTCCCGTTCCTTTTCCCCTGTCAGAGTGTATACATGTTGGGTCCATGTCTGAGTTGGTATCTTCTAGTTGGATATCCTCAAAGTCCTCCATGTACCTACTCCTTATTTTCCTATAGGTTACAAAAGTTTCCTCTTCTGTATTCATGTAATTATGATGTTCAAGCCCATAGTTGGCAAGGAACATGCTCTGATACCACTGTAATATCCCAAATACTGATATTTTCTAATTCTATGCAAAATTTTTGAATAGCCGGGCATGCAAATCTACCATGCAAAATTGCCCTAAATTATAGATAAATTTAGGGTTAGAGTTTGTAGGAAAAATTGTAACACTTATCACTAATAATCCAACTGAAGATGCTCCTAATAAAATATGCATGCAAGATAAGCTGAGCTGATGAAGTAATAACCCCTTTTTCCGTCGTAGTTCCCCCAGCAGTCTGGATCAGTTAAAGATGACATTTTTGGTGGAGGGGTGGTCTGTTGGAGCTGCGAATTTTCCAGAGTGTAGATTTGCCTGTGCTGGAGAGAATGGATGGAGCATGCAAAATATTTGACATCTCCAGGTACCCTAGTGAATTGGTTCACCTGACTAGTGTTCACATCCTCCCTCTTCTCTATTCTGCTGCTAGCTTCTCTAGGTGAGAAAACCAGTGGCTGATAATCACTCAAAGTAGTAGGGTGATCTTGTCGGTGAGGATGCAAGCCACATGCAAAAGAAATATGGTTTTCGAGCTAAATTCCTCCCCAGCTGTATGGATGACCCTGTAAATAATCTTTTGGAATACACTAAAACATTGAATAATGATGAATACGATAGATGCAGTGACAAAATTGGATAGTTTATCCTGAAGGAGACTAGGGAAGATATTGAACTGTCGAACCCTCGTTAGTTGAATACTCCATCCTCAACCCCAACTACCATAGCTGCACGCTGTGCTGCTGCTCAAATATCCAAATCAATCAATAATAAACATAGTTATCTCTTTAGACTCCCTCATCCTTCTTAAATAGATCCTTATGCGCTTTTAGGGTTTGCATGTCACTTTTAGGGTTTTTACTTTTACTTCAGCATGCATGCAATTCTAATTTGATGTTGACTTTTAAGCCTAAAGAGAAAATGATTCTTTTAGCCTACTGCTGAAAGTTTAGTAGTGAATGTGTGTCCCAAGTTGTTCTAAGTACCAAATGTCCTCAGTCAATCCCCTCTTATGCAGTAACCGATTGAACCTATGAGGATTAAGTAGGTTGGCGGGTGTTTTGTTACCTAATCGGACAAGGACATTACAAATTATTTTATTGACTACCTCGACTTGGCCATTTCCCTGGGAGTAGTAGGAGGATGAGAACCGGTGCTTGAACTTCAACATGGTTGAAATTTCTGTCCAAACAACATCTTCAAAATGTTTACTGTGGTCTGAGACGATCTATTGGGGAACACCAAAGCGTGTAATGACATGGTTGAATAAAAATCACGCCATTGTTTCAACTTTGCAATTGAATGTGGGCATGGCCTCGGCCCACTTGGTGAAGTAATCGACAGCCATGATAATGTATTTATGCCCATCGACCGAGGTAGGAGTGATTGTCATGAAGTCGATCGCCCACTTGCAGAAGGGACCAACTGTGACCATGGGGTGTAGTGGTGCGGGGGTAGTCCTTACTTTTGGGGCAAAGAGTTGACAGCTATGGCAGTGTTTGATTGCCTCGATGCAATCAACGAATATAGAAGGCCAAAAATAGTCGGCACGTAGAATCTTCTGAGTAGTCACCAAACCAGAGAGGTGGCCACCGTAGGCTCCACTATGACCGTCATTGAGGACTTGTTTAACCTCATCATGGGTTACGCAACGGCATAATATGGTATCGATGCCTAGATGGTACATAACATCTCCAATAAGGATATGGCGAGCGACTTTGTGTCAGATGCGTTGTCTATATTCATGGATTAAGTGAGCCTCAAAATTTTGGGTGCGCAAGTACAAGAGAATGTCCCCATACCAAGGATCTTCTGTAGAGATGACAAATAAGAATTCGTCAGGAAGGTTGATCGTGAGTGGTGGTGGTGCAAACAATGGGGGCAGGTTTGTCATCAGTGCAGCTAGCTCCAATGCTTTAGTGATTTTTGTGGTAACAAATTCCAAGTCGAACTCTTGGAGGAAAACTACCCACTTAGTCGCGTGACCCTGTAGGAGGAGGCGACTGAAGAGGTACCACATAGGATTGGAATCGACCACTACTCGAGTATGGTTGTGATAATGTAATGGAACCATTTTTGGATCGAGCATACGACGGCAAGGGAAATCTTCTCCTTAGTCGAATAACGTAGGGAGGGACCGGTCAGCTTCAAGATAACATAGTAAATCACGTGCTCTTGATGAGCATCGTCTTCCTAGACCAAAACTCCAGCGATGGCGTTTTTAGAAGTTAACACATAGAGGATGAAGTCTCAGGTGAAGTCTAGTGAAAATAGTAATGGGGCGAAAGCCAGATCTTTCTTTAGTGCATCAAACGCATCTTGCACCTGCTGATCCCAGAAAAATAGAGCGTGGGTATGAAGCAGATGCAAGAAACCATGGGATTTTGTCACACCGTTATGGTATGAAGTGGCAAAGGAAGTTTGCCTTTCCTTGGAGACTCTACAACTGTCGCAAATTTTGTGGTGAGGGCAGGTCGAGAATGTCTTGAACTTTAATAGGGTCAACCGCCATCCCTTTATGGGAAACAATGAACCCAAGAATTCTACAACAATCCCATATGCCTCTAATTGTTGAAATGCAACTCTAATACAAATTTTAATGTCCCGAAATACCACAAAATTTATATATATATATGAAGTCATTGATGGAGTTAAAGGACCTTTATCCTTCTTCAACATAACGTTCAATGTCATCATAACACTTCTTATAAACTATTGTTAACAAACTCAAGCGTTCAAATATTTGTTGTATAATGTAACTTATCTACAACATTCTAGTTTTTCCATTATTTAGCTTATTAAGCTAAGGAAGGTTTCATTCCTGGGTAGAGAAATTTGTTTACTTAGCTCTTGAATAACTACAATTTTACTTGTACGGGTATTAGCCTCGTGAAGGTTTGTGTCTCACGTAAATTTTGACCTCCTTTTTACCAAAATACTCTTTCAAGAAGGTGAGACTTGTATTTCTTCATTTATACCTCATTTTTGGATAATGTTAAAAGTCTATTAGTATCTTAATTTTTTTGTCTTATGAGCATATATGTAAGATATAACTTGTCTTTGTTTCTTGAATGTCCTAGATTCAGGTCATGTGGAGGAGCTTTACCACTTCTATCATTAAGTTAATTTAGTGGAAACAAGAGGGGAGCATATCTTATGCCTACAATGCAACCATGTGTAAAACACATAAACATTTATGGATTACTTGGCATGTTCCCATTATTTGGCTAGGAGTGAGGAGGGGTGCATGTCCCAACTGAATATTGTTATTATAAAGTTTGTTCATATGCTAATTTGGGTTTGAACTTTATGGCATTTTCTTCTGCTTATTATATGGTTTGTTTAACACGTTATAATCCATGTTTTGTATACGGTAAGAAGGCATATCTAATACCTTACTATGTCGATCTTAGTATCAATGCATTTAAGTTCATGGTCTAGAAATCTTTTGTGCTATGTCAATGGAAATTCTAGTGTTTCCTTCTTCATTGTTTTTTCTCTTCTCGAGTTGCGAAGGGATCTTCCCATCTCAGATTCCTCCTATGTAAACCATATCCATGTTAGCAGTCTATTCTGGTGATTTCGTTTCGTGTGAGAAGTTAATATGTCCAATGTTCTCATTTCTTTCTTGCTTCTGCTCGTAGTAGAACTCGAAACAAGTTTGGAGGGTGCAAGAGTTCACTAGTAATTGCATAGGTAATTTGGATACCTTCTTCACCTCATCCCATTCCTATTTAATTTATGCTTTCAAGGTTTGATGATAGTTAACCTTGGTTATCTTTGTATTGAAGGGGTCATGATAACAATGGGCTTTTGGTTTCAACTTTCAAGTTACCACATAGGGATCCTCCTAGGTAAGCAATGTTCTTTGTCTGATATGAACTCTCTGTAAGTTTGATGAGTTGAATTTATAGCCGTTATATGAGGAGGTCATGTGACATATTATGCTTTGTCCTATGTTTAAATGGTGAGAGTTGTTCTTGCAAGTCCCTCTATTTCTTTTGAGGGTTTTAATGGGATACTAATGATACATGCTTCAAGCTATTGTTTGAGAACCTCAAGGGTTTGTACCTAGACTATTGCCTTTTATATTTTGTTTGCATATTTGTTCTTCATGTGGCCACGTCGCCACTAACCACTGTTTGTTCGATTCCTTGTGTGTACAATTAATCTTTCAACTAAATAAATATGACGGTTTTTTATGAATTTATAAATATCTGTTCATATGAGGGTTTTTTATGAATTTATAAATATCTGTTCTCCATATTATGAATCATAAATAGACTATTTCGAGCCTCGACTTTGTGTTTATAAATATGTTCAAAGCGGGTTTTACATCATTGTTCACGTTGTACAGTCAACACTATTTTTGCTTCTTAATTTTTTGACTCCGAGTAAGAAATGAATGGTTCGTCCATTCTTTAGAGGTGTTTGAATTCCATTTTTGTTTACCGCGCATTTATTTATGTGAGATGAGAAACTCTATAGTTTCTTTTTGAGTCCCCATTCGACTCAATTCTTGAATAGGTATTATTTTTATTGATTAGTTATAATAAGATTATTTTTTAGCATGGTAAAGTCTTGTGGGCAATTAACGTTTGTATAAAGGATTACTCTCCTTTTCGTGGCTCGATTTCAACGCCTAAGATCCTGTTAAAAAGTATATATGTTTAAATTCCTGAAATGATCTGCAACAGTCATGGTGCTTTGGCTTTCGTTACGTTTAAATAGAAGAAAGAAGGTTTGGATTACCTCTATTTTCCTCAATTTCACTCTATTCAATCCTTTGCAAATCTTCCCTGAACGCTTGATTCTTATACAACAGGTTTAAATACAGAGGTCATACTATTTTTCTCGTCTAACAATCGTCTATAAATGGTGCTATGTTTTATCAAGTGAGGTAGTTAGAGTTATCCCAAAAGATGATTGGTAATTTTGTTTATGGAAATTTTAAAGGTCTCGAACCCTAGATTTTTCTGATTTTTATGCTTGACTATTAGAGTATTTATAAGAATTATAATTAATGAAAGCCTTTGTTTAAACTTACCATAATAACTTTAGTAGTTAATTTTCTTCATGTGTTCTATTAGTAAAAACATTTAAATCTATTGTTATTTTTCTTTGGTGAGAGAGAGAGCGAGCCTAAGTATAGAATAGGAGTTATGTTCGAGGAACTTAACTCTTCCTTCTTCCATAGTTGGATTTTACAGGATTTTTCTTCCCAGAGATCTTTTATCCCTAAATTTATTGATGAAATGTATGACTTGAAATAAAATAAATATATTGTAGTCAAATGTAAGTCTTACCTTTGCAAAATTTGAAATCAGGAAGAGTTATTATAATCCATTAAATGCAAGCCTATTTATCAGCTCCATCAATCCTCACGGAAATGTTTACTTTCCTAAGGATCCTTACTAACAATATCATTTAATAAGAAGATTGCATTCCTAACTGTAAAACAAACAGTAAGTATAACTTGAGTAAGATTTTTCAAGAAAAACTAAATTAACATTCTAAGCTACAATATATAACAATCTACTTTTAATTAAATCCTACATAAATTCCAAAAAAAAATTCACCGGAACTCACCGGAACTCGGTCGAAGATATCCTAGTTCCAACAATTCCTTGATTGTTTTCTTGATCTCATCCTTGTAACTTTTGGGATGTCTGTATGGAGTGGGGATGACTAGTTGTGTCTCCTCCTCTAACTCAATAGTGTGTTCTCAAATCCACTATCTGGTGGTCGACCTGCTGGAATATCTCTAAATACCCTAGCATGTTTCTTTAATAGTACTTGAATATCTATTGGATGTTGGGTGTTGTTATCTGGAGGTTTTCTAAAAGTAACAAGGAATTCAGCTGACCATTCTATGTCTCCATGTCTGATTCTGGCCTCCATTATTTTTTATGGTATTGGTTTGAGGGGATAAGTGTTCATGCCCCTTAAGACTACCCATTTTCCATCATGTCCCTGGAATTCCATTTCCATTTCCCTGTAATCCGTAGTATATTTCCCTATTGAGTAGAGCCTTTGAACCCCTAATAATACATTTGTATAAGCTACATTCAACACATAAAATGAATCGTTCATATTGTAGTTCCCTAATGTGACATTCAGTCTGGGGTTCCAATGGTTTCATTCCATGCTATTATTACCTTATACCGCTATGATGAATCCCTCAAATTTATCTATCTAAATACCCTTCTTAGCCACCCATGTTGCATCAATGAAGTTGTGGGTTTCCCCCCCATCAATTAACACACCTACCCTATGGACCTGTACTACTCCCGTGATCCTGAGAGTATGAAACCTGGGCACTCTGGATAATGTAGCAATGACTCCTCCTGGTATTTCTCCTTGGAGTGACTCCTCCTCTACTGCCATCAATTCCTCAGTTGTTTCATGTTCTGATTCCTCCCCTTCATTGTCAGAGTAGACTTCTATAGTGAGCCTCCGCCTTCCCTGCGCACCTGTGGCTTGGAACCCATGGTTCCTGACAAATAAAACACAATTTTTTCCTTCTCAAAAATTTCCTCATTTCATCGTCTAACCATGTTTTCTTTGGCCATTCCTGTTGAAAAGGTATTTTGTCTTTGTCTTTTACTGGGAAGTTTGTTTTAGTTGGAAACGTGTTCTTAGGGACTGAGTCTTGTATATCTCTGGTTCTGTTGATCGCATCCTATAGAGTGGATGCTTTGTAGGATTTCACCCACCCATGTAAAGGTTATGTCAAATCCTCTAACAGTAACATAATAAACCTGCTCTCAGACACATTTGTTACCATGATAGCTATTCTCTAAAACTATGAGATGAAGGCCTCGACACTATCTATCTGTTTGAGGTTTGCTAACTCTATAAAATGTAAGGCTTCGGGTCCCTTTTGTCAAAACTCTCCATGAGCCTCTATGTGAAGTCACTGTAGGAACTGATGGTGTTATGACCCAAGGTCACTAGCCCATGGTACCACCACTCATGAGCCTCTCCCTCCAGATGTAAGGTATCCAATTTAATGGCATCTGTCTTCGTCATAAGGTTGAGTTGGAAGTAGGTATCCAACTTTTGGACCCATATTCTCACTGAACACCTGCGAGTCCCATCAAAGTTAAGGATGGTCAATCTGCCCAAGTTTTTCTGCAATTCATAATTCTGGGTAAACCCTTTGTTAAAATTCCTTGGCCAGTTCTTGTGTTTCATATTGCAGAAGTATGAAAAAATGACATCGTTGCATGGAACTCATCTCCCAAATCTATATACTCATGTAAGTAAGCCCCAAATGGTTCACTAGGTTCAGTTGGCATGACTGGTCTTGCTACTGCATTCTCCATAAAGTGAGGCATAGTGGGTAGGATGGTTTGTTGTATATGTGAGGCATGTTTTGCATATTAGTGTATGCATGGTTTCCACTATCACTGGTAGATCCTCCATCTACTCGTGAAAGAGGTATACTATTATGACCCGGTTCTATCTTAAGATAAAATATGTTTATGGAATGCAATACTTATTTCTATCCTTTAGCTAGGTCATTCAATGCATTCACCAAGTTACGAAATTCCAACTTGTATTCCTCTTCTCCTGTCCCTTTCCCTCTATCATAGTGTATACATGTT
>LPNX011063393.1:446901-532893 GCA_001517045.1 Pseudotsuga menziesii
CCAGTGTCGGATGGGCAAGGTGGAGGGACTAGATCCACCCGCACAGGGATGTAGGAGGGAGCAATGTACTATGGATGAGCTTCGACAACATATTTAGTGCCTACTGGAGGGAGTTACAGATGACGGTTTGCAGTATTTGGATGATGAGCTTATTTCCGCTTGTTACCATGCTCTCTCGAGTGGATTCCTCTCATGAAGAGGACTGATGTTGTTGCTAAGTATGTGCGAGCGGTGGTGTAGGGAGACGCGCCTATGGATGATGATGATGACTCTAGTGAGGAGGAGGAGGAGGCTGAGGAGGATTCTGAGGAGGAGTCAGAGGACCAGGAGGAGGGTTCTGACTCTAACTGGCAGCCAGTGGTGTTGTCCCTAGTGCGATGGTGCACTAGGATTTTTGTATCGATATGTGTATCCACACGAGAAAGCTTTGTGGGGCTTCTCATTTTGTACAAGATATATTATGACATGCAATATATATGTATATATATATATATGTATATATATATGTGTATATATATATGTATATGTATATATGTATATGCACATGGATGCACTTTTTGTGGTTTTATGTGTGAGTCTTTTTATGATGAAAAAATGCCTAGATGATGTATGTTACACATGTATGCATGACTATATGGCGATGCATGATGCAGTTTTTATATGTTTCCTATATGCGATGATGAATATGCTGTTCTATAGTATCATTATCCATTTGATCTACCACACTATTGAGGTTTCTAGGAACATGTGCGAATGTAATGGATTCAAAAGTTCTAACCAACTATTTAGTGCACAGGAATTTTCTAAAAAGGAAAGGATCGCATACTCGGTAGCAGTTTTTCAATTGGGAGACAAGTAGTTGGGATTCTAAGAAGACATCAAGGTGACGAATACCCAACTCAAGGGAAGCGGCTAAGAGTCCAATGACACCATCATACTCATCCTGGTTGTTCGTTGCGATACCCAGACACATGTCGTCAATGTGGATCAACTCGTGTGATGGGGAATAGATAACCCATGCAGCCGAGGCAAGATTTGGAGACCATCTGCTTGCTTCATCAACAAATCCAATGTAGTGACGCGAGGTAGGATCCATCTAGAGAAATCAAGGAAGAAAAGTGTAAGACTCACTTCAAGAACTGTGTAAAACAAAAAATAAGAAACTATGCTACAAGTGACTCAGTGTGGTGATGTTAGGCATAAAATCTCTTGAGGTAGAGCCCATTGTAGGGGTTCTTCAAGAGTTGTCCATCAGAGTCAACAAGAATGTATGCCCCCTTGCTGAGGTAGTTGAGAACAACGTATGGGTCATACCACATGGATTAAAACTTCCCTTTTCCCAACTTATCGTTGGCTTGGTCATAAACAAGGACCATATCGCCTTCACTAAAGGTGCAAGGGTGGATATGGGAGTCAAAATGTGACTTCGACCGGGTTTTGGCTACTTCGATGGCTTGAAGAGTAGCGCGACAGTCCTCATTGTTTTGTTCAAGTAGGAGGAGGCATTATTATAGAGGTGAAGTGTTGGGAAGGAGTTCCATGTCGAGGTGGAGTGATGGGATCTGGCACTCTATGGGGAGTACCGATTCAATGTCGTGTACCAAATGGAATGGGGTGAAGCTAATGGTGGTCTTCATGGATGTGCGGTAGGCCCAAAAGGTGGAAAATAGCATGTGGTTCCAGTTGGTTTTCTGGTTTCCAACCATCCGCTAGAGCATCATCTTAATGATGTAATATCCAAAATACTGATATTTTCTAATTCTATGCAAAATTTCTGAATAGCTGGGCATGCAATTCTGCCATGCAAAATTGCCCTAAATTATAGCTGAATTTAGGGTTAGGGTTTGTAGGAAATATTGTAACACTTACCACTGATAATCCAGTTGAAGATGATCCTGATAAAATATGCATGCAAGATAAGCTGAGCTGATGAAGTAATAACCCCCTTTTCCAGCGTAGTGTCCCCAACAGTCTGGATCAGTTAAATATGAAGTTTTTGGTGGAGGGGTGGTCTTTTGGAGCTGAAAATTTTCCGGAGTGTAGATGTGCCCATGCTGGAGAGAATGGTGGGAGAATATTGCAAAATATTTGACCTCTCCAGGTGCCCTAGCGAATTGGTTCACATCACTGGTGTTCACGCCCTCCCTCTTCTCTGTTCTGCTACTAGCTGCTCCAGGTGAGCAAATTGGTGGCTGATAATCACTCAAAGTAGTAGGGTGATATTTTCAGTGAGGATGCAGGCCACATGCGGAAGAAATATGGTGATCTGGAGTCTTGGTGAATGACATGGGTTTTTCCAGCTAAATTACCCCCCAACTGTACGAATGAACCTACAAATAATCTTCTGGCATATACTGAAACATTGAATAATGATGAATACGATATATGCGGTGACAAACCTGGATGGTTTATCCTGAAGGAGAATAGGGTAGAGCCCTTGTTAGTTGAAGACTCCATCCTCAACCCCAACTTCCGTAGCTGCATGTTGTGCTGCTCCTCAAATATCCAAATCAATCAATAATAAACATAGGTATATATTTAGGCTCCCTCATCCTTCTTAAATAGATCCTTATGCACTTTTAGGGTTTGCATGTCATTTTTAGGGTTTGTGATTTTACTTTTGCATGCATGCAATTTTAATTTGATGTTGACTTTTAAGCCTAAAGAGAAAAGGCTTCTTTTAGCCTACTGCTGACTTTAGTACTGAATGTGTGTCCCAAGTTTTTCTAAGTACCAAATGTCCTCAGTCAATCCCCTCTTATACAGTACCCGCTCGAACCTATGGGGATTGAGTAGGTTAGAGGGTGTTTTGTTTCCTAATCAGATGAGGACATTACAATCCTCCCCACTTGAGATTGCTTGTCCTCAAGCAACTGCAAACTGGGATGCTGCAATACCTATTCTCCTTCCCATGTGGCATCCTCTAGAGATAATTCTTTCCATTGGACCAAGTATTCTCTAATCACCCAGTTTCAAAGTTTTCTTTCTCGAGTCTGCACAATATGTTCTGGAATCAGTACCAATAGTCCCTCATCATCTAAGGGAGGTAACTCTTTTGATGGAGTAATGTGTTTCCCAATGGTCTTTTTCAGGTTGGACATGTGGAATACATCGTGAAATTTTCTCTCCTGTTGCAGTTCTAGTTCATACGCCACCTCTCCCACCTTTCTGATTATTCTATAGGGTCCGTAGAAGTGAGTTTTTAACTTTCATGCTCCTTTCTTCTTAAGTGAAGACTGTCTGTAGGGTTGGAGCCATAAGTATACCAGATATCCTACCTCAAAGCTCCGCTCAACCCTGTGTTTGTCTGCATATAGATTTTGCTGATTCTGGTCTGTCTGTAAGTTCTATTTCAGTATTTTAAGGATATCCTAACTATCCCGTATCCAATCCTTTTCCTTAGGAGCCTTACTGTCTCTGAATGCTAAATCTGCAAAGTCCAACGTATTAGGAGCCCTGCTGTCTCCCTAGTGTCATCCTAATAGACACGTGGTAGGTAGTATTGTAGCAGTATTCCCCTAAGTGTAGCCATATAATCCAGGTTCATTTCTACCCTGTTACATAGTTCCTCAGATACCCTTTAATCCACTTGTTGACAATCTTGGTCTGTCCATGACTCTGGGGATGATAACTCGTGCTGGTAGCAAGCTCGGTTCCCAATAACATGAATAGCTTGGAACAATCGAATTTGGTTGTCCGTTAGTCAAATCCGACTATCATTTTAATAATGAATGTGAATAATAATAATATATTGGATGATTGATTACAATGGATATGGCCGCCTTAAATATGGCTTAGCCATTGAATATATGAAGAGACATTTCTCTTCATAACTATATTAATAATTAATTATTATTACTAATGGTTATAACCTAGTTACTTGCTATTTTATTTTTGTAACATTGCCTTCCCCTTAGGAAAGCTTTGTCCTCAAAGCTTAGATTATTGTTGTCGTCTTTTCATTTTTGTTTTGTGTTGAAACAACGTCATTACTTCCTTTATGTCTTTTGTTTTAGAACTTGTATTAGGTATGTGCTTGTTCTTTACACCATAGTTTGTCAATTTCCTTTTATTTGTTACTTGAATTTGTACTTCATTCTATTTATTATTGTTGTCTCGTTTTCCATGGACATGAATATGAGGAACATTTTTGTGACTGACCATATCAAACTTTGTTTTAGAAATCGCTTGTCCCACGATACTTAGGATGTCATCACGTAATGTTTTCCTTTTATTATCTTTATGATTTATCTCAAGAAGTGGCGTCTCTTGAGGCTTCTCACGCTCAAAGTCACCAGGTAGTGTTACATTTAGGTTTCTCGAGGGTGGTAGAACAGTTAAGGTAGAAGATGAATTTATGATATTTGATTTGTCTGACTTGGATTCCTTGGCATACTATAAGATACATATATTTTCATTGTATGGATCATATTTATTATCAACGATATTGGCCTGAATCCCATTATGATCTTGGTCGAGCTCATCTTTATCAACTATATTATTGGTATTTTGGTCATTCCTAAGATAGTTTGTCTCCTTGTCTTGTTTATTGTCTTGATTGACTTGGTTTCTCTCATTTTTGCTGACATACTGGTCCAACATATTTGAGCTGTTGATATGGTTTGTACCAAACCTTAGTTTTTGTAACATTCCTATCATTGTATTCTGGTTATATGTCATGGTGTGCATGTTCTGTGTTAAGGTGTTCATGTTTTGTGTTATGGTACTCATTTTGTCATCCATGTTTTTTTGTTTTTCGTTCAGGATGTCAAGTTTGTCGTCGAGCCTTATTTCTAGTACCAAAACAAGATCATTTTTTAGTAATGTATTGTTATTTTGCATCTTTTCCTTCAAGCCTTCTTGGTTAGTGGCAATGGACTTTATGTCCTTCTCCATTTTATCGATCTTCTCTTTCAGTTCCTCCATGGTCTTGGACCTTGTATACGGAGGTGTGTATTTCAGCGCTATTTTGGCCTTTTTAGGTGAATTGAATAATAATATATTAATTAATTAATTAATTAATATTATTGTTATTATTTTTATTTTTCATAAACTATATTTTGTATATAGTTTTATTTTATATATATATATATTTTAAACAAATATTATAATATTAATTATAGTATTTGATTTATTTTTTAAATATATTACAATAATATATTATATTATAATATAATATATTGTTTTTTGGTTTTTATGTTTTGGTTGCAGGTCGTGGAGTTGGAGGGAACGACGGAGTGTGAGGGAGGTTGGCAGTGGTTGGAGAAGGAGGAAGTGGAGCGGTGATGAAGATGGAGCAGCAGATGGAGAAGAGGATGCAGGCACTGGGGTGCAAGGTAGAGGCGAAGCGGACTGGGTTGGATGGGCGCGAACAGAAGCAGGCCCGGCGGAGCACGCGTAGGCAGGAAGGGATGGGCGCGGGTGGATGATGGGCGTGGATGGATGATGGGGTGATGGAGGCACAAGGGGGGGAATGAGCACATGGAGGCTCATGGATGGGGATGTGTAAGATGAAGGATGGAGAAGGTGGCATTGGTGTGGAAAGGTTGGGAGATTGGGTATTGAGGGAGCAGTGAGGTGCACGAGAGTTGAGGGCAGGTGGAAAGTAATGGCACGAGGGAGTGGGAAACGTGGAGATGTGGAGGCAGGGAGTGATAAGTGTAGGAGGGAGTGAGGGAAGGCTGCGCGTTGCAAATGAGGTAGCACCGAGGTGAATAGGAGATGGAGCTCGGTGCGTGGAGCAATGAGGGCGATGGCAATGTGGATGGTGGAATGTGGACAGGGGAGTGCGGCAGTGGAGCAGCGTGGGAGGGATGGAGAGTGGATGGAGGTGGAGTGCTCAGGCTAGAGTTGGAAGAAGTTGGTTTTTTAATTTTATTTTTTTTTGGTTTTTTTTGTTTTTTGTTTTTTTTGGATAGGGTTTGGGATGAAGTGATAGGTGATGAAATGGAGCAGTGGAAGAATAAAAAAAGTGATGAGCCGAGTCCGAGCTCAAGTATGGGTTGAAGGAGCCGAATCCGAGCTCAAGTTGAAGGAGTTAAATCCGTGCTCTAATACCAAATGGAACAACCGAATCCGGTTGTCCGTTAGTCGAATCCAACTATCATTTTAATAATGAATGTGAATAATAATAATATATTGGATGATTGATTACAATGGATATGGCCGCCTTAAATATGGCTTGGCCATTGAATATATGAAGAGACATTTCTCTTCATAACTATATTAATAATTAATTATTATTACTAATGGTTATAATCTAGTTACTTGCTATTTTATTGTTGTAACATAGCTCCTTTTAGAAGGCACCTATGAATCTACTGTCCCTATCACTAACAAGAGTCTTGGGTAACCCGTGTAACCTAAAGATCTCTCTGAAAAATAACTCGGCTACCTAGGCTGCAGAGTAATCAGATGATATAGAAAATAAATGGGTGAATTTGGTAAGTCGATCAACCACAACATATAAGCAATATCGCCCTTGGACCTTGGGCAACCCTGTAATGAAATCCATGGAGATACTTTCCCACTTCTATTCTGGAATTGGTAGTGGTTGAAGCAACTCTACTGGATGGATGTGCTCAATCTTGTTCTACTGACAAATGTTGCATTCTCGTATGTGTTGCATAACCTCCCCCTTGAGGCCCTTCCATGAGAACCTCTCTCATATTTGGCTATATGTCTTCAAGAAACCCTGATGTCCTGATAGTGGAGAGTCATGTGATGCCTGTATGATTTTATTTCTTAAAGTTGATTCTGGGATGAGGTATATCCAGCTTTTGTAATAGATGATGTCATCGATGATTCTGTACCTGTCATCCTGAACCTTCCCATCCAATAATTCACAAGCGAATTTATTTTTGAATTACTCTACTAAAAGAATAGCCCTCCAATCTGTAGATATACTCATGAGAGAAAATGAAGTGGGTCATCTGGATAATGCATCAATTACTATATTGTTCTTACCCTTCACATACTCTATCTTGAAATCATAGGCTTGCACTTTGCTGACCCATTTCTGTTGGCGCTCATTCAGCTCCTTCTGCTCCAAGAAGTACTTGAGGCTGTTATGATCTGTCTTGATTTTGAACTTGCTTCCCACTAGGTACTATCTGAACTTCATGAGAGCATGTACGATGGCTATCATTTCTTTGTCATATATGGAGTAGTGGAGCTCGTAGTTCTTCAATTTTCAACTCTCAAATGTAATAGGGTGATGGTTTTGCATCAATAATACTCCTAGCCCTTCCCTTGAGGCATCACATTCTACTACAAATGGTTGTGAGAAGTCTGGTAATGCTAAAACTGGGAAAGAACTCATAATGAATTTCATCTCCTCAAAAGTTGTATGTTCTAGTTCCATCCAGGTGAATGCTCCCTTCTTTGTGAGATCTGTGAGGGGTGCGGCAAATTGGGAGAATCCCTTAACATACCTTCGGTAATAAGTGAAAAGGCCTAAGAAGCCTCCCAATTCTGTGACTATTTTTGGTGCGAGCCAATCTCTGATAGCTCGGATTTTCTCCATGTCAACCTGTACTCCTTTTTCACTAATTATGTGCCCTAGATACAACATTTCCTTCATTCCAAATTCACACTTGGACATTTTCACATAAAGCGAGTGTTCTTCTAGAATTCTCAATACTTCGTCCAGGTGTTTTAGATGTTCCTCCCATGTTTTGTTGTAAATCAGGATGTCATTAAAGAATAATAGAAAAAATTTACGTAACTGAACTCTGAAAGTATGGTTCATGCATGACTGAAAAGTGGCTAGAGCTTTGGTAAGTCCAAAAGGCATGACCAAGAATTCATAGTGACCATAGTGACAACTAAAAGTTGTTTTAGAAATGTCTTGATCCCTTACTCAAATATGATGGTACCTCGAGCGAAGATCAATATTTGAAAAGTATTTGGTGCCCCGCAGCTCGTCCATGACTTCATCAATCCTCAGGATGGGATACCTATTTTTTATGGTCTTTTTGTTGAGTGCTCTGTAATCGATGCAAATTTGTAGTGTGCCATCCTTCTTCTTGACTAAGACCACTGATGATGCAAAGGGGCTAGAGCTGGGCCAAATGTATCCAAGCTCCAGTAATTCCTTGATCACCTTCTCGATCTCATCCTTATATATTTTGGAATGTCTATAAGGAATGGTGATGACTGCCTATATCACTTCCTTTGTCTTAATGATGTGGTCAAAGCCCCTGTCTGGTGGTCTACCTACTCGAAGGTCTCGAAATACCTTTTTGTTTTTATGTAATAATGCCTGATTATCATCTGGGTGTTGTGTGTTGTTCTTTGGAGGTTTCCTAAAGGTGACCAAACATTCTGCAGTCCATTCTATGTCATCCTTTCTGAGTATTGCCTCCATTCTCTATGAAGAGACTAGTTTTGGGGGATAAGTTTTCATGCCCCTCAAAACTACCTATTTTCCATTTGGCCCCTGGAATTCCATTTCCATTGATCGGTAGTCTATAGTATTTTTCCATATTAAATAAATCCATTGAACGCCTAATACTACATGTGTATATTCCACATCCACTACATAAAATGAATTTGTCATCTGGTAGTTGCCTAATGTGACATTAAGTTTTGGAATCCAATAGTTGCACTCCATGCTAGATTTTTCTGCTACTGCTACAGTTAATCTCTCAAACTTCTCTATTGAAATACCCCTCTTGGCTACCCAAGCTACATCAATGAAATTGTGAGTTTCTCCCCCATCAACCAATACTCCCACTCTGTGGCCCTGTACTACTCCTTGACCCTGAGAGTATGGAATCTAGTTACTCCAGCTAGCGTAGCTATAACTCCCTCTAGTGAATCACCCTAGAGTGACTCTTCCTTTGCTACCTGCAATTCTTCTATTGTCTCCTACTCATAGTCCTCCCCTTCACTGTCTAAATATACCTCTATGTAGTGGGCATTAGCCTTTCCTGTACACCTGTGTTCTAGAACCCATGGTTCCTGACAAGTAAAACAAAATTTCTTCCATCTCAAGTCTTTCCTACTGTCATTAGAGGAAATTTCAACTCAAAATGGGCCTCCTAAAATGAACTACTAAAATAATAGTTAAAATAATAAAATAATATTTATTAATTTTGGAGGAAGAAAAGAAAAAAACTACTTTTTTTGTTTGTATTTTTGACATATCTCCCCGTGTTTTTACTCAAATTTCGATCGGGAGAGTTCGTTGAATGCGGAATTAAATTCCACATCCAACGAGTACCCACTCGGCATACTTTTGACGGACCCCGCTACCCCAAAAACAAGAAAGACCTGAAAAAATGGAATGATGATGTTTTCAGGTATTTCTTGTTTTTGGGGTAGCGGGGTCCGTCAAAAGTATGCTGAGTGGGTACTTGTAAAATCCAACGAGCTCTCCCGATCGAAATTTGAGTAAAAACACGGGGAGATATGTCAAAAATACAAACAAAAAAAGTAGTTTTTTTTATGATACTTATCCCCAAATTTATATTAAAAAAGTGTTTAAGACCTATACGGTATTTCAAATTTAAAGCAATTTCATTGGCTAACACATGATGACATGGAATTTGAATAAAAGTTAAAACGCCCATTTTGAGTTGAAATTTCCTCTAATGCATCGTCTAACCATTTTTTCTTCGAGACTTCCTGCTGGAAAGGTTTCTTGTCCTTGTCCCTAACCAGAAAGTTGGTCTTGAGTGGGAATTTGTTCTTTGGAACTGAGTCTTGGATATATATGGCTTGGCTAATGGCATCCTGTAGAGTGGGGGGTTTGTAGGCTTTCACCCATCCCTGTAGTGGCTCTATCAGGGCCTTAGTAAACAACATTGTCAATCTTCTCTCTGACACATCTGTTACCATAAAAGCTATCCTCTGAAATTCTGAGATGAAGGCCTCAGCGCTACCTGTCTTCTTGAGTTGAGCCAACTCCCTGAAATGTATCTCTGGATCTTTCCTGTCGAACCACTCCATGATTTTCTAAGTGAACTCACTACAGGAATGGATGGTGTTGTGACCCAATGCCACTAATTCGTGGTAGCACCAGTCATGAGCCTCTCCATCTAGGGGGAGTGTAGCCAATTTAATGGCATTTGTCTCTATCATGGGATTGAGTTGGAAATAGGTATCCAACTTCTGAACCCCTATCCTCGTTGAACCTCCGCGAGTTCCATCAAAGTTTGGGATGGTCAACCTACCCAAGGTTCTCTGCAACTCATAGTTATGATTGAATCCCTTGCTGAAATTCCTGGTCCTGCTCTACTCTTCATGTTGCAAAAATCTCAAAAAGACATGGCTGCATGAAACTCATCCCCTAAGTCCCTGTATTCCTACAAATAAGCCCCAAAGGGTTCGCTAGGCTCTACCTGCATGATTGGACCTGCTACTGCATCTGCCAACTTAATGAGGCATAGTAGGCCTTCTGGAAGGTTTGTTATATATGTGGGGTGTGTTCTTCATATTGGTGTATGCATGTTTCCCACTACTTCTTGTAGACCCTCTATCTACTGGTGAAAGAAGTGTGCTGCTATTACATGGTTCTGGTTTCACCGATAATCTGTTGATTGCATTAAGTATGTCCCTTTTCCCTTTGGCTAAGTCTTGCAATGCACTTACCAGTTTGTGAAACTCCAGTCTGTCCTCATCTTCTCCCATTCTTTTTTCCCTATTAGAGTGTATACATGTTGGGTCCATGTCTGAGTTGGTATCTTCTAGTTGGATATCCTCAAAGTCCTCCATGTACCTACTCCTTATTTTCCTATAGGTTACAAAAGTTTCCTCTTCTGTATTCATCTAATTCTGATGTTCAAGCCCACAGTTGGCAAGGAACATGCTCTGATACCACTATAATATCACAAATACTGATATTTTCTAATTCTATGCAAAAAATTTGAATAGCCGGGCATGCAAATCTACCATGCAAAATTGCCTTAAATTATAGATAAATTTAGGGTTAGGGTTTGTAGGAAAAATTGTAACACTTACCATTGATAATCTGACTGAAGATGCTCTTGATAAAATACACATGCAAGATAAGCTGAGTTGATGAATTAATAACCCCTTTTTCCGTCGTAGTGCCCCCAACAGTCTGGATCAGTTAAAGATGATATTTTTGGTGGAGGGGTGGTCTATTGGAGCTGCGAATTTTCCAGAGTGTAGATGTTCCTGTGTTGGAGAGAATGGATGGAGCATGCAAAATATTTGACATCTCTAGGTACCCTAGAGAATTGGTTCACCTGACTAGTGTTCACGCCCTCCCTCTTCTTTGTTCTATTGCTAGCTTCTCCAGGTGAGAAAACTAGTGGCTGATAATCACTCAAAGTAGTAGGGTGATCTTGTCGGTGAGGATGCAGGCCACATGCGAAAGAAATATGGTGATCTAGAGTCCCGGTGAATGACATGGGTTTTTCGAGCTAAATTTCCCCCTAGCTGTATGGATGAACCTGTAAATATTCTTTTGGCATACACTGAAACATTGAATAATGATGAATATGATAGATGCAGTGAAAAACTTGGATGTTTTATCCTGAGGGAGACTAGGGAAGATATTGAACTGCTAAACCCTCGTTAGTTGAATACTCCATCCTCAACCCCATCTTCCATAGCTGCATGCTGTGTTGCTGCTCAAATATCCAAATCAATCAATAATAAACATAGTTATCTCTTTAGGCTCCCTCATCCTTATTAAATAGATCCTTATGCGCTTTTAGGGTTTACATGTCACTTTTAGGGTTTTTTCTTTTACTTTTACATGCATGCAATTCTAATTTGATGTTGACTTTTAAGCCTAAAGAGAAAATGATTCTTTTAGCCTACTGCTGAAAGTTTAGTATTTAATGTGTGTCCCAAGTTGTTCTAAGTACCAAATGTCCTCAGTTAATCCCCTCTTATGTAGTAACCGCTCAAACCTATGAGGATTAAGTAGGTTAGCGGGTGTTTTGTTGCCTAATCGGATGAGGACATTACAAATGATTTTATTGACTACCTCAAGTTAGCCATTTCCTTGGGGGTAGTAGGAGGATGAGAACTGGCGCTCAAACTTCAACATGGTTGAGAGTTCTATCCAAACAACATCTTCAAAATTTTTACTGTGGTCTGAGACGATCTATTGGGGAACACCAAAGCGTGTAATGACATGGTTGAATAAAAATCACGCCGTCGTTTCGGCTTTGCAATTGAATGTGGGCATGGCCTTGGCCCACTTGGTGAAGTAATCGATAGCCATGATAATGTATTTATGTCCATCGGCCGAGGTAGGAGTGTTTGTCATGAAGTCGATCGCCCACTTGAAGAAGGGACCAATTGTGACCACGGGGTGTAGTGGTGCGGGGGTAGTCCGTACTTTTGGGGCAACGAGTTGACCGCTATGGCAGTGTTTGACTACCTCAATGCAATCAACGAATATAGAAGGACAAAAATAGTTGGCACATAGAATCATCTGAGTAGTCACCAAACTAGAGAGGTGGCCACCGCAGGCTCATTGAGGACTTTTTCAGCCTCATCATGGGTTAGGCAACGACGTAATATGGTATCGACGCCTAGATGGTACATAACATCTCCAATAAGGATATGGCGAGTGGCTTTGTGTCAGATGCATCGTTTGTCTTCGTGGATTAAGTGAACCTCAAACTTTTGGGTGTGCAAGTACAATAGAATGTCCCCATACCAAGGATCTTTCGTAAAGATGACAAATAAGAATTCGTCAGGAAGGTTGACCATGAGTGGTGGTGGTGCAAACAACGGGGGCAGGTTTTTCATCAGTGCAGCTAGCTCCAATGCTTTAGTGCTTTTCATGGTAATGAATTCCAAGTTGAACTCTTGGAGGAAAACTACCCACTTAGTTGCGTGACGCTACAGGAGGTGGCGACTGAAGAGGTACCACATAGGATTGGAATCGACCACTACTTGAGTATGGTTTGTGATAATGTAATTGCGCAGTTTTTGGACTGAGAATATGACGGCAAGGGACATATTCTCCTTAGTTGAAAAACGTAGGGGGGGACCGGTCAGCTTCAAGATAACGTAGTAAATCACGTGCTCTTGATGAGCATCATCTTCCTGGACCAAAACTCTAGCGATGGCGTTTTCAGAAGCTGACACATAGAGGATGAAGTCCCAGGTGAAGTTTGGTGCAAATAGTAATGGGGTGAAAGCTAGATATTGCTTTAGTGCATCAAATGCATCTTGCACCTGCTGATCCCAGAAAAATAGAACGCGGGTACAAAGCAGATGCAAGAAACCGTGGGATTTTGTCACACCGTTATGGTATGAAGCGGCGAAGGAAGTTTTCCTTTCCTTGGGGACTCTACAACTGTCGCAAATTCCGTGGTGAGGGAAGGTCAAGAATGTCTTGAACTTTAATAGGGTCAACCGCCATCCCTTTATGGGAAACAATGAACCCAAGAAGATGGCCCGCTGGGACGCAAAAAACACACTTGAGAGGGTTCAAGCAGATTTTGTACTTGCGACATCGCTGGAAGACCTGTTGTAATTCATCTAAGTGTTGTGAGCACTTCTGTGACCGAGCGGTAAGGTCATCCAGATAAACCAATATAATGTGGATAAGGTCATGGAGGCAATATGTCTTGGCACGCTAAAAAGTGGCTCCAACATTTTTTAGTCTAAAGGGCATCACTCGATATGAAAACGTGCCCCAAGGGGTTGTAAACATAGCCTTGTATCGATATTCCTTCCGGATCTGTATTTGGTTGTATCCGGAAAAACCACCCATGAAGAAAAAGACCTCATGTTCAGCACATGCGTCAATGATCTAGTCAATAAAAGGAGTCGAGAAGTTGTCCTTGGTACATGCCATCTTCAAATTGTGGAAGTTTGTGCAGACATGAATGGTGCCCTATTTTTTATTCACAGGGACAGGGTTGGAAACCCGAGTGGTGTAGGCAATGGGGTAAATGAATCCTGTTGTGCGCAGCTTCTCGATTTCAGATTTGACCATGGAATATTTTGCAGGATGGATGGGCCATTGATTTCGGTGAATGGGTGCCACATCAGTCCATGTGTTGATGTGGTGCCAATGATGGATGGATCCAATCCCGACATCTCGGTGTAGGACCAAGTAAAGATATCATGAAACTCTTGAAAAAGCGCTCTGTAGGAAGTGACTTCTTCAAAGGAGCATGATGCCCCCAGCGTGATCTCTTCAATGATCGAAAGGTTGGTTGAGATGTTAACCTTGATGGTAGGTGAGATATTGGCCATATTTCCTTCTTCAAAGGCATCAGGAGTCTGGATGGGATTTTTGAACCAATCCACCTTACCAAGGATGAATTCCTTGGTCTCTACTGAATATTGATCTGACATCGACGAAGGTTCCTGTTATACCTAAATCCTGTCACCATCATGTGATGAGACACTTAACTTCCATGTTTTCCCTTAATCCCAACACTTAGAGTGGAAACTTGCTCTGTTTGTCAATTATACTTGAAAAAACCTAGCACCATGCTTACCTTGTGGCTGATGAGCGGTACCTTGCTCAGCACCACCTGTATCCTGTTATAGAGAAGCGGTGCCATCGCCTATGGTCTTTGGTCTTAAATCAGTTCTCATCTAAACCTCTCTTTCATAAGGGAACAAAAGTAATACCCTAAGTAAAATGGGAAAAAGAGAAGTTTCTTGAGGCTTCTAGAACTTGAGCCTCGTGTCCTCCCTTATCCTTATCATTATGGGTTAGTTTTAGATCGAGATCTCCCATGGTAGGATCTTGGATCCACCTCACCCACAATTCTCTCAATTATTCCTATCCATTGAGCCTTATAAATACAAGCTCATATCCATAGTTGAGGGGGAGAACTATAGAGGTATTTTTATGTTGTTGGATTGACTACCTAGTCCAAATCATTGGAGAGCATAGAGAGCAAAGTTGGAGCTTATGGGGATGAAGTGTTTTTCATGTGGAGGGGCTTGTCAACACTAAGGAAACGATTGTAGGCTTCTCCATACATTCTTAATGAAAAGTTGATTTCTATCCCACATTACTGTTGTTTTGATTTCACATGTACATGTTGCTAGATTCCTTAGTCACTAGCATGGATGAGTAGATGATTTTCTGGTAGCTTTGATGTGCTTGTATGTTTGATATGTTTGCAGGTACATAGGTTCACAATCGAAGCAGTATTCCAAGTGTCTATAGTATTCAGGGAAGGTCTTCATCCTTTGTCGTTCACTCATTTTTTCTGGATCTGAACCATTCAGACCAGAGGAATAGCTTCTGTCCGTAGAAGGTGCAATATTCCTGATAACAAATATGGTGGCTCCATTGGGCAACACTGTAAATATCAGTTGATCTGATCTTCCTCAGTCCTTGAACTCTTGTCTGAATCCAGACTCCATCTCCAACTCTCTTCAGTCAGATCTTCCATCTGACCTAGTGAATTTTGGTTTGAAACTTTCATATCTGAACTATTTCAACTTTATATGCTCTTTTTTACCATCAATTCATCAATTTTTTCCTTGATCTGATCAATTTCTAACTTGATTTTTCGTTCTCCTTGTGTTTTGGATCTATTCAGGGAACCACACATGTGTTGGTGGAAACAAGCGGTGCCACTGCCTGAACTCGGTTATCCATAAGCGGTGCCACTGCCTGGGTTCTGTTCTCCAGAAGCGATGCTCATCCGGAACTGCTCTGTCAAGACCCCTCTAGCGTGGTTCCAGGTAGGCCTTGTTCCAGAACTACTTTTTCATCATTTTTTGCAAAAAAATGAGTTTGTTTGCTTTCATCCCTGCACTGTCAGGCTTGTGTGTTAGAATCTGAATGCTCATTGTTGGAAATTCTGTGGTAAAAGATTGGTTTGATTGAAGAATTCAAAAGCTATATTAGGCTCGTTGTTTATTCATTTACTTTCATGCTTATTGGTTGTGATTGTGAAAGGAATTTTTTGAAAGCTTAGGTTTCAGTTAGTTCTCTTTTCATTTCTTTTATAAATACTGAAAGAAAAACCATTTCATTAGCATCTTGATTCCATTTTTGTATCCATAGACTTCTTTTTTATTTTAAAAAAGAATTTTTTTTGACTGAGATTAGGTTATTATCATTATTGAGCATAAGGCATTGGATCTCTAATTAGCCTCACAAGATTTCAGGTTCTCTATGTTCTTTTGTCTCTCTTGCATTAATACTATCTCACCAAAAGAAAAAAATAGTATAGTTTTAAGTTATATCTACCTATGTTTTAAGAAAAATCGAAAAATAGAGTGCATATGCATGTAGAGTGCTTGTTGTTTTTATTTTAGGAAAATAGACTCTTACCCTTTTGATTGCTTTCAAAAATGAAAAATGAGTTTGGAATGTGTTGCTTGTATTTGATTTTGATTATTTCAAAATAGTTTCTTAGGAATTTTGGTTTTTAAAACGAAAAGAAAATACTCTCTTTCCCTCCCGTAGGTAGGCATACCACGAATGGTAAAGTGAAATATTTGCATCTACATTCTGCATGGTTTTACTTTTTCTATCAAAATTCCATGCATTTACCTAACCGTCCACTTTAAAATTAACAGTAGTTATAGGTTAAAATTTACATATCAATTTGAGTGATAGGCTAGATATGTGTTCGGGCGTCATTAAGCATAGGAGCTATTGTTATTCATTCGCATTACATCCCGAGACTCACGCGGTTCTTCCACGTACCGTCGGTATATTGAACAGCCTTTCCCATACCCTTGAGGTATATAGAAAGGTACTTCACGTACTCGATTGTATATAGGAAGGCCCCTTGTGAACAGTTATGCATTAGACATCACTACTGTCAATTTGAGCTCCCACGTACCTTGCATATATTGGGAGACCCCACTAGGATACCTTATCTATCTGAGAAAAGACCTTTGGCCATCTTGCTTGGAGACATACATCAAAAACAACATTCGGGGAGATTACTACACACGTACCCTTGAGGTATATCGCGAGTGGCACCTTCTTAACAATCCTGGTGAGAGATCTGTCTATGTGAACTCCTCCTGTCATTTAAGTTTTCTTGTTTGGCCTATAGCTTGAGTAGGGAAATTTTTGGTGTGTTTTCTAGTTTTGAGACCGTAGGTTAGATAGGAACTGTACAAACTGGCTGAGCTAAGATAGTCCAGAAGAGTATGGGGCTTGCCACCTTATTTTATTCTTGTTGCAGGAAAAAATCCTATGGAAGTTATCGACTAAGGAGCTACTACCAAATCCCAAGTGGGAGAAAATGTGGTTGCAGAAAGCGGAGGTTCATATCTTTCACACTCACCTCCCTTGGTCCAATAACCTTCTTGGGGTAATACTTCATTCCATTCTCCCATAGAAGGTCATGTTGATGATACTACCCATCCAGATTATGGTCCCAATGCTCCATTTTGGGATACCTCTATAGGACAAGCCATTGCCTCATTTGACACCCGTTTAAAATTTTTTGAAGAAGTTTCACCAAATGAAGAAGAACATAGACAATACCAGGAATCTAGTCTCCGTGCACAATAAATTGAGAAGAAAATAGATAACATATTAGGCACACCACCACTGCGTTCAAGAGTTGTTCCTGTGGGATATCGTTCACTTGTTGATTCTATGAGATCCATTGAACCAATTCTAGATTGCATTGTGACTCCACATAATCTAGGTCAAAATTCCAACCCCACCACCTCCCATATTATGTATGTTCCCAATCCTCTCGGGTCTTCTACACCTGGGGCTCAACATTCAATTCCTGTTTCATCAATACCTTCTAGTGCCAGGGGGCAACCCCTGGCACGACCTACGTTATCTGTCACTAGAATTGTACAACCTGTAACCAATCACACCTCTTGGGGGTATGGTTACACATCAAATCAAGTACCTGTAGGAAACATTAATTATCCATCCAACCCTACAAAAATTCCTTATACTGGAATTCCATACCCTAGTAATACTTTCACGCCATGGGGGAAACCTAACTGGTCCTACATGCCAGCTATGGGGGGATACCTATACATACTGCGGGGGGTGCCAGAGGACCACCTTATGGAGGTCCTCCCCCTGGGGGGACTAATGGTCCTGGAGGGCCTGTTGGCTTTCCTCCTTATGTTCCTAGTGGTCCTGAGGGGCCTGGTGGCTTCCCTCCTAATGGTCCCGAAGGGTCTGGAGGCCCTCCTCCTAGTGGTTCCAGAGGTTTAACTCCCAGGGGTCCCGGAGGGTCTAGTAGTCCTCCTCCTAGTGGTCCAAGGGGTCCTGGTTGTCCCAATGGTCCTGGTGGTCCTGGAGGCCCTAGTTGTCCTCCTCTTAGAGGCCCCATCGGTCCTAATGGTCTTGATCCTAGAAATCAACCCCCTATGGGTAGATCTTCCGGTGGTTCTTCATCACAACAACCTGACTATCAGTCTACTTATGGTCCTACTGGTAATTCTATGCCATATCAATATTGTCAGTTACCTTTCCTAGCAACCTTGGACTTGCCTAATTTGTCCAAGTTGATTAATGATCCCATTCGACATAACCCCTCATGGCCTCCCATTCTGGTAAGTTACCATCGGACATTCCAAATTTCGATGGGAAGCAGGGAGATGATCCGAAAAACCATGTCATGACATTCCATTTATGGTGTTCTTCAAAATCCCTTATGGATGATTCAGTTCATTTAAGACTCTTTCATCAAACTTTGACTGGTACAGCCGTGAAATGGGACATTGAACTTCTACAACATTCGTTTGTGGATTTTGGCTCATTGGCAACTGTATTTCTTATGCACTTGCAGTTTCCTATCCGTTATGAAATGAGCACTGATCTCTTAACTTCTATACAATAGAACACCTCCACCCACATATCCGATCATATCCATGAGTGGAGAAAGCGGAGAAGACTTATTAAGGCCCCTATCCCAGATCAGTTGTTAGATGATTGGTTTACTAAATCTTTATTGCCTCCAATTTCCTGAGATGTGGCTATGGGCGGTTCCGTTACTAAAGAGCAAGCCATTAGTTGAGACTAATATCTGAACTTGGTCTATTCCCAGTCTGGAAATTTGTATGACTTGATCCCTCAAGCTCCTCACCGAAGCACCGATCATGCAACGCCACCAGCAGAAGTCCTTGTTGATGGGATTGTTGGTTCAATCCAGTCCCCATCAGCAGCAAAAACTGCCAAGCAACCCCAGACTCCCACCCCTACTCGTTTGACTCCCAAGGTTTCCACTGAGTTTAATTCTATTTAGAGTATTCAAATGCCCGGTAACAATAAAAAGAAAGGTAAAGATAAAAACAAAAAACTTGGAAACCAACAAGAGAATACAAAACCAACCACCAACGATAACGATAAAGGGAAAAGAAAAGAAAAATATCCATGTCTGCTATGTGGAGGTGACCATTTCACAAACGAGTGTCCTTGTCGGGACGAAATCACCCAATTTTTGAAAACAAATCCTGCACCCACAGTTTTCACGGATCCTTTTCCCTCTCAACAACAACTGATAGACCACATGTCTAATCAGGGAAACTCTAGTTCTTCAAAGGAAATTCACATGATGTCCTCGCATAATATTAGTTTGAAAACTCAAAGTTAGAGTTATGACAAACCTGCAGACAAGAAAGAAGACAATTCTTCTTCAGGAAAATCTCCCTCTATTGGTTCTCCTGAATCCTCGTCTACTGTTCCCCTAACCATCGAGAAGCCTACTCTCGACATGGTTTTGCGTCCACCCAAGAGTACTCTTAGGAAGGTTGTTCTTAACCCTAGTGCATGAGCTTCTCAATTCTATAATGTAGTTGAAGACCTCACTTAGGCACCATGTGCAATGCCTACCTTGGAAGTACTCCAAAGTTGTCCTACACAATGCAAAAACTTGTTAACTGCGTTAGGAGCTTTAGACACAGACAATACTAATTTTATTGATTTCAATGTCGATAACTATAAGTCTAGACTACCTCACAAACTCACTTTCCAAATCATAACGAAAGTAGTCAGAAAGAAGGTCTTTAGAACTGTATTAAATGAAGGAGCTTCAACTTCGGTTTTGTTCCTATCTTGTTGGAAAGCTATTGGCTCCCCCAAGCTTGTAACATCACCTACGACTTTGAAAGCCTTTTATGGATGAGGTTTCCAGGCCCATGGTCTCATACCAGCCCATTCAGTCGAGCTTGGGGAAAAGTTGTTTCTATTCAAGTAGAAGTGGTAGACGCCATGTTAGATTACAACCGCCTTCTAGGAAGAAATTGGTTTTACACCATGACTGTTGTCGCCTCGATGGTATTTCAAACTATCCAATTTCCACATCTAGGGAGAATTGTCACCATTGACCAGCTTGATTTCTGTAAGCCATATGTTACTACCTCTACGGCTAATAACATCCCTATGTTAGGCTAGTCCCCTCCTCCTTACCAATCGATTGGGGTAGGCATGTTGAAGGATTCATAGGCTTATGGGGATTTTTCTGTCCACTCCTCCTAACACAGACATAGCGAAAGTAAATATGATTTTGTCATTTGATTATGATCCAAAGGTCAAACAAATTGTTGAGTCCACATGAAGAAATGTACAACGTCATTCAAACCCTTTCCGATGACCACACTGATGAACTTCCTATGGTGTCTTCAGACCCTTACCACCTGCCCTACTTGTTAGAACCCTCTCTTCCTATTCTGGATTATCTCTCTGAGACTTTTCCTTTCGATTAGTCCATTATGGAGATCATGTGCACGAATGAGCCTATTTGGGAGGATCACCATCATAGATCCTCGTTTCTCCCCAACACCAGTTTGGTAGACCATGAATTTCCATCCCTGATTTCCACTAATATTGTCAACACACCTCAAAATCCTATATTGTTGCAAGACACGGATTCTGAAGGAAACCTATGCAACATTACTCAAACAAATCCAATTGACACATTAGCCAAGTTTGGTACCATTGAGCATGTTCATGTTGGGCACAACTGCTCGACAGAAGAATCTGAAGCATACAGGGAACTTTTCCAGGATTTCCATGATATTTTTACCTGGTATTATGAAGAAATTCCATGGATATACCCATCCATTGTGGTCCATGAAATAAAAACCTATCCCACTACTAAACTTGTCAAGAAAAAACTAAGGCAAGTTCATCCACAGAAGGCCGCAGCTATTAAAGCTGAAATAGAGAAACTTCTCAAAGCTCGGTTTATTTATCCCATACCCTTGACGGAATGGGTATCGAATGTCGTCCCTGTCAATAAAAAGCAGGTCACCATTAGAATCTACATTGATTTCAGATATTTGAACAAAGCTTGTCCCAAAGACAACTTTCCCACTCCACATATCGACCAAATTATCGACAACTGTGCCAAAAGTGTCATTTTCTCATTTATGGATGGCTTTTTGGGTTATAATCAGATTGAAATTTGACCCAACGATAAGCACAAGACGGCATTCATTTTCCCATGGGGAACCTTTGCATATAGGAAGTTACCATTTGGCTTAAAAATGCTGGAAGCACTTTCCAACGTGCTATGTCCTATGTGTTTCACGATATAAAACATATTGTTGAACCGTACCTTGATGACCTCCCTGCTCATTCATAGTGATGGGAGGACCACCCTGGCCATCTTAGAGATATTTTCCTAAGATGTCGTCATTATAATATACGACTCAATCCTCATAAATGTGTTTTCTACATTGAGACGAGACGCCTGTTAGGTTTTGTGGTTTCTAAGGATGGCATCTGGAGAGATCCATTGAAAATTGCCGCTATTTTAGCTCCACCAACCCCAACCAACCTTCTAGAACTCCAAATTTTGCAAGGGAAGGAAAACTTTCTCCGTCGTTTCATGTGTAATTTTGCAGAGAAAACACACGATTATATGCGTCTCCTTAAAAAGGACACTCAGGTCTATTGGGATGACCAAGCCCAACAAGCCTTTGATAATCTCAAACACACTTTGACTCATTCACCCATGATACACCCCCCATATTATTCAAAGGATTTTCTCTTATATATTGGTGCCTCCACTTCTACCATTGCTATGGTTTTGGTGTAGGAAACTCTCGATGGTCAGGAGCACGTGATCAACTATGCTAGTAAGAATCTTATGGATTCCGAAACCTGATATTCATGCGTGGAGAAATTAGCATTGGCCATGGTCATTGCTGTTCAAAAATTTCGTCACTACATTTTTCTCTGCACAACCACCGTATTGGCAGACCAGAACCCTTTGTATTACATCCTGACTCGTCAGGTTCTCGGGGGCAAGTACTCCTGATGGATAGTCATACTACAAGAGTTTGATCTGAAATTTTCCAAAGCCACATAAAATAAATCCTTGGTCTTTGTCGAGCTCATGTGTGATCTTCCCTGTGCTTCAATGGAATCTGAGCCCAGTGATTCATTTTCGGATGAATTCCTATTCCTGATAAGCACTACTGACCCATGGTATGGAGATTTGCTCATTTATCTTCAAACACAAAGATTTCAGCCAAATATATCCCGTGACGATCACCACCGTATCCATCACCACGCAAAATACTACCTCATCGTGAATGACACTTTGTATAGACGTGGTATTGATTCCATTCTCCGACGATGCCTCACCCATGAGGAAGTTGAACAAGTGTTGAATGATTTCCACTCTGGAGCATGTGGCGGTCACTTATTTGGGATGGCTACAGCCCAGAAAATCCTTTGCGCTATCTATTTCTGGCCTTCATTCTTTAAATATTGTCATGAGTTTGTCAATAAATGCCCACCCTATCAACATTTTTATCCGAAAAAATGCACTCATCCTGCTCCGCTACACCCCATCATTGCCGTTGGCCCTTTTTCCAAATGGGGGATTGATTATATGCATTGTAGGCCTACCTCAGCCAGGGGGAATGGTTACATCATCATAGCTGTTGACTATTTTACAAAGTTTGCTGAGACCATGCCTACATATGCAGAGGACGGTAATACTTCCTCTTTCTTCCTATTCAATCATGTGATAATTAGATTTGGAGTCCCGCAGTCCATAGTTACTGATCACAGATCACATTTTCATAATCAAATGATGGAGGAACTAAGTACCAAGCTAGGTTTCCTTCATGAAAACTCTACGCCCTATTATCCGCAAGCTAATGGTCAAGTAGAGGCCATTAACAAAGTTTTGAAAATGATGCTTCATCAGATGGTTGGAGACCATAAATCCAACTGGAAACATATCCTTTTGTCCACTCTTTGGGCTTACAGGATTTTGGTGAAAACAGCTACTGGTTTCACACCTTTATAGCTTGTCTATGGACTTGAAGCTGTCTTACTGATTCAATGTTAGATTCCATCCTTGAAACTTGCCGTCGAAGTTCTCCCAGACACTTCTGCAGAGGAAGAGAGATTTTTGTACTTGAACAACCTTGACGAAACTAGGAGAGATGTTGCCTTAGCTAATGAGGCACACAAGAAATGCATTAAGGCACAGTATGACAAGTCTGTCCAACCTCGTGCCTTTAATGAGGGTGACCTAGTTTTGACTTACGATTAGAGATATGACAAACTAGGGAAAACAAGTTTGAATCCATGTGGTACGGTCCTTTTGTTATTTCCAAAGTTTTAGAGAAAGGGGCCTACGAGCTCGTAGACTACGATGGAATCCCTTTAGGACAACCTCGCAATGGGTTGTACCTAAAGAGGTACTATTCCTATATCTCTCTTGGATAGTATCTTGTATATATGTATATTACTTGACTTTTAGTGTGCTTAAGTATTTTCAATAGGGTTTTGAGTTTAGTGTCCGTATCTGTTTATACCATGTTTTGGTCATGCATAGCAGATGGATTTCTATGGCTTCACTGATGGTGCTTTCCGCCACACTTTGAATATTTCCTCAGAGGCTTGGGTTCTCTATTCCCCAGCTTACGATTTGGTCAAATCAGGAGCGGTTTGTATTGGTCCCGCTACCAACAATATCATCAAGTATCGAGCAGTCATAGGTTTTCTGACTGAAGCTTCCTCCCAAGATGTTCGCAACTTGGTAGTCTTGATGGAGTCACAACTTGTGGTTTGTCATCTAAACCATGTTTATACCATTAGGAATCCTGTGCTTCTCCGTATTTTATGAAGGGTATGTTTGTTAGAAAGGTCATTTGAAACTATCACCTATAGGAATATCCCTAGAGAACATAATGTAGTTGCTGACCCATTGGCTAATTACATCCTAGATTGGCATATTGCCCATTCATGACATGAAAATCAAACATGGTTCATTGTAAATAAACTATAAAAGACACATAAAACTCATGTAAAATACATTCACCATTTGAGACGTATAAACACCAAGTAAAAGTCTATATATATATATATATATATATATATATATATATATGAACATGTTTTACAAAAAATAGGTCACGAGACCTCATCTGAAGCGTGTAGGCTTTCAGGTAAAAAATCACCATACAAAAATACTAAAGCTATCAACTTTCAGTGGATACATAATGCACTCATCGTGTAGTGATGCTCGTGGTAACACATCACTGCTCGGGCTACTCTACGTAGTAGTCTGCTAAAGCGACCCGGTACTCCCATTGTAGGCCTCTGATACCTTAGTGGGAGGTCATAAATAGAAGCATCAGGGATGTCTAGGGTCAAACTCTCCAGGTTCTCCTCTAAATCCATTGTCACATCATCACCTTGTGGTACAAAATAGGCTCCGGCTCTCCTATCCAGAGGGGAGGCTCCCCCAGGTCATGCTACTCCAATGTCTCCATAAAAATATTCAAGTCTCATTACTAAACATAAAAAATATAAAACATCAAAAACATAAAAACACTATTTCCATTTTAGGGTCTTTTGTTTCTTACCGATGTCACCCCACTGTCCACCAGGTGGGAGTGGTAGGTCAAGGTCACCACTGAAGTCAGTGCCTGCATATGCATAGTCCTCCACCATGAGGAGTTGATATCTCAACCATCAAAAGAACGGGTCACCAAACTTTACCTTCCCCCTACCCACTCCAGTACGGGCCATAATCTAGACCCACCTCTGCATGTGAGGGTCTCGTGCCCTCAACTCTGTAAAGACCACCTAGGGTCTCATTTGTGGAACCCGATCAAAGAAGAAGCAAGCTAGAATGGAACTGAAACCAAATTTCTTCAGGTCCCCCTGCTGATACTTGGTCAGCTGATCCTTGAAGATCAAAAGTAGGGCTTTTGCCCAGTTAAATACTATAGGCACCAGGGCCTCTATGGCGTAGAGCATATGCGCTCTAGATTCCTAGTGTACTCCTTGGCTTCTTGCCACTCTCTACATTGTAAACAACACGGTCTGTAGAGGGCCATCCACCACTGATTTTATGGGAGTTTTCTTCCCCGATGTCCTGGTCCCAGGAATGCAGTGATGGTCTATCAGCACCTAAGTAGTAATGTCGCCCCCATGGGAACCATTCAGCGAGATGGGAGCACCCCGTCTCGAAAGGCCTGTCAGGGAGTAGATGTCCTCTACCTTAACTGTCAATATGTGAGCACCAACCTCAAAATATTGTTGATCTGGATTCCACATCCAGAGTATATGCTCTAGTAGTCGCTCATGCGATACCATACTAGGTGTGCAGAATAACTTTAAGAGCCTGCAGTCTCTCAATGCAGCTATGCAACCCACATTTCATTCCATGAAGGTGTCATCGTTATCATGTTTCCTCTCTTTCCATATGACCATTTTTTATCAACAAGAACCTGTCAAAAACCATCACACGACTTATTAGAAGCATTCCCAATCATTCAAATCAATAAAATAGAGATACTTTTCCTTATCCAACGATTTATCTTTCTCCACGGCTGACACCTCCTGTGTCCCATTGAGGACAGCCCGTGGCACCACCTGTGTGCTATGTTTTCGACGCGGTTCTAACAGGGTACCTCTTATCCCGCAAGGGATAAGAGCAGTGCCCTCTTCTATGATTTTAGGGCTTGCAATATAAGCCCAAAACACCATTAAAAATAAAAATTGAAGGCGTGAAATGAAAGAGTAGGTTCTAGGCTATTACCTGGAATTGACGATGCGTGAATCCGATGGTGGATGCTCCCGATATCAGCAACTGAAATTCTAGCTAAGAAAATGCTCCAACTATTCTCCACTATGGGTAAATAGTAAAATGTATTGAATTTTTACTATTTACATGACTTTTATATACATTTTAGGGTTTGACATGCTATAGTTTTGTTTTAAAATCATTTATTACTCAAAATCTATCGGTCATAATCCTTTAATGTCAATTATTGGGGCATTTAACACTTGTTTTTGAGTCATTGCAGGATAGAAGAGCAGTAGCAGTAAAGTTTTGGGAGTTCATTTTTTACTTTTTCGTACTACCATAAAATGGAAAAAGTCTTTTGAGCGTTTATTGCGACACTTTGGTCACGCTCTCGAAACTTAGCATCAAAGGTCCGAGTCTGTTTCTGATTCTTTTCAGGCTTGTAAAATATCTCATCGTGAAAAGAGACCTAGTGGAGTCTTATTTAAACTCTTTTTGAGCTTTTTAAATATGAAAATATTGTCGAGTGATATTGTCTTCTTCACGCTCGTTAAAGCATTTGAAGAGTCATTCATATGACCGTAGGCTATCACCTTTTCAATTCAGGTGAACTATTTTACGAAAAAGGACACTATGGAGTCTTCTTCTGTGGTTGTTCAGACTCTCTAAACATGAAAAATACCGAGTTTTATTTCATTGGACTCGTTAAATTAAACATTGAGAGACCCTTTTTTGGGGACGAACCCCTCCTCTATCAAGTTCATAAAACATATGAGTTTGGACTTGTCTTCGGATGAGCTATAACGAGTGTTTGTTACCCTCTTTGAACTCATAAAACCAAAAAGAGGCACTCATCAACCACGATGGGTAAAATGGAAAGGGAATCATTTTGCAAATAAATGGCAATATTTTGTCATTACCTTTGAACATGGCACTTGTCTACATATCATTTAAGTCAATTGGGTATTCAGCTGATCTCTATGACGATCCACTTTCATGAGTCATGCCACTCCTTTGATTCTTTCAAAAGAATGCATTGTCTGTCGTTGTATTTTGTGTTTGTCTGGTTAGTCATGCTGCCAACTATTTTGTTGTGCCACCCGATGTTCAAAGGGAAGTTGAAGAAGTTTTACCTCTGCAGTCAAAACAGTCTCTGTGTCAGTACTTTTGAGTCAGTCTGATGGTTACTACATTCACATCATTTCAGAACTATGTTCTGAGTTTTGTGTCGTCGATGTGGGACTCATCATGGCCCTCCTTCAACGATACTATTCCCATCGATATCAACTCATCATCCAGGAAATAGTCTTAGAAACAAAACTTAGTACCTTGAGATCTGTATGCCTTAATGACAGATTCTCTCACTCTCGACATAGGTTCACATCATTTACCTTTTATCGATAGAATCGACTGGGTGTTCGACATCAGTACATCTATTCATGCTCAGTAGATTGTACTAGGGTACCTTGGGAATAATTGACATCAATGGTGATCTCCCTTGCACTTGTTAACAGTTCACATCATTGGCCAGTAATCAAGTGGTTTCTACCATGTTCAACTTCAGATCATTGTAATCACATGGATAGAATCATATTTTGTGGAAGACAAGGTGAATACCCTGGGTATTTGTTTAGAACTCATTGCTTTCCCCAGGTTGCGATGGAATTTTGTATATCTAGCATGGATCCACAGTTGTATGCTTGTGGCTATGCTCAAATTTGCATCTGTATGACATAGATCTACATTGTATGTCCGATATCTATGTCCAAGTTTGAGTCCTCTATCACATGGATCTACGTTGTATTCGAGTAGCCATTCTTTTTTATTCTTCTCATGGATCTACCTTGTATTGGTCCGCAGCCATGAGTTGGTTATATTTGTCTATGAGTCAAACGTACTGATGTACTACAAATGCCTACTGGACGACATTCTCTGATCGAGATGACATTTTCACCTCGAAGTGACAACTTGTTCTCTCAAAACTCTCGCTTATCATATCCCTCTAAGTATCATGCTTTAGGGGGCATTCTGTTATACCTAAATCTTGTCACCATCATGTGATGAGACCCTTAACTTCCATGTTTTCCCTTAATCCCAACACTTAGAGTGAAAACTTGCTATGTCTGTCAATTCTACTAGAAAAAACCTAGCACCGTGCTTACCTTGTGGCTGATGAGCGGTACCTTGGTACCTTTCTCAGAACCGCCTGTATCATGTTATAGAGAAGCGGTGCCACCACCTATGGTATTTGGTCTTAAAGCGGTTCTCATCTAAACCACTCTGTCATAAGGGAACAAAAGCAGTACCCTGGGTAAAATCGGAAAAAGAGAAGTTTCTCAAGGCTTCTAGAACTTGAGCCTCATGTCCTCCCTTATCCCTATCATTATGGGTTAGTTTGAGCTTGAGCTCCCCCAAGGTAGGATCTTGGAGCCACCTCACCCACAATTCTCTCAACTATTCCTATCCATTGAGCCTTATAAATACAAGCTCATATCCATAGTTGAGGGGGAGAACTATAGAGGTATTGTTATGCTGTTGGATTAACTACCTAGTCTAAATCATTGGAGAGCATAGAGAGCAAAGTTGGAGCTTATGGGGATGAAGTGTTTGTCTCATGGAGGGGCTTGTCGACACTAAGGAAATGGTTGTAATCTTCTCCATACATTCTTAATGCAAAGCTTATTTCCGTCCCACATTACTATTGTTTTGATTTCACATGTACATGTTGCTAGATTCCTTAGTCACTAGCATGGATGAGTAGATAATTTTCTGGTAGCTTTGATGTGGTTGTATGTTTTATATGTTTGCAGGTACATAGGTTCACAATTGAAGCAGTATTCCAGGTGTCTACAGTATTCAAGGAAGGTATTCATCCTTTGTTGTTCACTCATTTGTTCTAGATCTAAACCATTCAGACCAGATGAACATCTTCTGTCCGCAGAAGGTGCAATATAACTGATAACAGTTCCCCGAGGATAATGAACGAGTGGTGGTTCATGTCATCCCATGTGTATTCAGGAGAGGTCAAGGCCTCCAGTATCTCCTCATTATTGCTGAAGCAATGATGGGATAGATCCAAGGGATTGTTGATTGTTGCGGAGACGGAAGGGTCAGTGGATTTGGACACCCTGTAAATGGTTGTGGTGGTCGAGGAAGAAACTAAAGGGTGGATCTCCTGAATGACAGTGATTTCTTATTCAGGGGAATGCTTCTGAATGTTGCTAAGGGTGGTTCGAAACTCGACCAAGTCTTGAGAGTGGTGAGAATAATGTCCATACAATCCACAAAGTGTGCATACATGGTTAGTCCTCAAAGACTTCTTTTTCACTGTTGGCTAAGTCGGGATGCCATTGTGTCCATGGAATCTACATGTGTGCAAAGGATGGGTATTTTTGGACAATTCTAGGTTGCATGACCATGTACGTCCCACACGGCGCAAGGTGGAGTCTGTCGAGGTTCGGCTGCCGCTTTAGCGTTTTTCCCCCTAGCCCTCTTTGGATGAGGTGTGGCTAGCGCAGGCATGGAAGAAGGTTTTTGTGGGCGAGGATGATGGTGTGACTCGACCATAATGGGTTGAAAAGGAGTCAACACAACCTGGGGCATCGGAGGTTGGGCAGGTGGTTCGAGGTACCACATGGGAATCCCCAACATAAAATTGGGTAAGTTCAAAGTAGTCATCACTGGATTACTCACAATTTCGGATGGGGGGAAAAGGAAGGGAATCGTATGGACTAGGAGAGAGCCCCAATAATTCTTCTGTGATTGCATTTAAGGCTGCGGATGTGCTTGGGGTTTAGGTGGAACGTTGTTGGATGAAAGCATGCACAAGTCCACAATGTTGCTTGATGCTGGTGGAGGAGGTAAATATGGGAAACAAGCCATCATGGAAGTGTCGGCGAGCAATCCGGGAACTACATCCAACAAGAGAGGGATGGTTGCACTCTCGATGGAGGTATCAACGATAGGGATGACATTGTTTGGTGTGGCCGGCCCTTGCGGATTGTGGTAGGCTAATTGGTCCACCGTCATAATTTTCCCATCATTGGGGAACATCATAAGGTGAAAAATGGTAGATACCACGTCTCTCATAGCATACATGTAACTACAACTCAATAGAAGGTTGCAATCAAGCTAAGCATTGAAAAACTCTATGTCAATAAGAACCGTCTTACCGGCTAAAGATATGGTTACATGTGGAAGAATTCCCTAGGATTTGGTAGGGTGACCTACATAGGCATGTAGTGTAGTGGTAGATGGTTGGAGGGTAGGGGGCCCAAGTTTCTGCCAGACAAATTTTGACATGACACAGGTAGATTCCCCTTCATCGATGATACATGAATGTGTGACCAAATTCTGAATTGAGACCGGAATCTGGAAGGCGACTGTGGATGGAATTATTGGCTCTCCTTGATCCAAATCGAATGTGACCAACCTAAAATCAAAGGGATCCATGACACCAAGTGTGGATAAAAATGTTTTCCACTGTGGCAGGCACGTTTTGAGCACCTCAAGAGAAGACATGGTTGTAGTCGACTGAGCCAAGTCATCAACAATGCTAAAATTCAAGGAAGCTCTAGCAATGGCATTGTTGGAAATACATCGCATGGGAAATCGTGGACCTCTAGCCACCCTGTTGGTGGGGAGTGGGGTTAAGTGAAGAGGCATGTTATGAGTGCTGGAGGTGGATGTCGATGATGGGTTAGTGGTTTCCATGGTAGACCCGTACTAGTTTTGTCCAGTCTAGAGTTTTACTTCTTCAGTTGACATGGTCATTAAGTCATGGATTCCAGTCTCCGTAGGTGGAGCCATGGCAGGTGATGCAGGAACAGGTGGGGGAAGGGGTGCAGTTACAACCATTCCTTGGATTGGTAGCGGGTTCAAGATCACCATGGGTGGAGGGTCTAGTGGCGCTGGGTTGGGTTGATCCTGTGTTTCCGCATTGGTGTCCCATTGAGCTTCATTGTGGAGAAACTACTTGACACGGTCCATGTGTGGGAATTCATGAGTATAATGACCATAGACATTGCATAACTTGCACAGATGATTAGTCTGTAAGGGAACGGTCTGTCCTAGTCGATTAAGCTGTTGGGGATTTTGGGCTGGTGGGTTAGCACCATTGTTGTTAGGAGGGTTAGGATATTGGACACATCCTTGTGGATGGTTATTACCCCGGTTCTGTCTGTGTTTTTTCTTACCTTGCCCTTGTTGGTTATTATGGGCTGGTTGATTGGGAATATTTTTCTAAGAAAAAACTTGACCCGTGGACGTCGAAGGTTGGGTGGGGGCCATAGTAGCTTGCATGGGTGGTGCATAGTAGGTCGAAGGACCTGGAGGGGATATGAATCCGCTCATTGGTCTCAAATATGGATGTGCAAGACAAGTTGGTGCATGGGCATGCTGAGTTGGCATGGGTTTGTTGCATAAGAGGGTGTGGCTCTGGACTAAGCCATCATCCTTGAGGATTCAGGTACTTCGTTTGGTTGGGAAACATTAGGGGTGTTTCTTGGGTGTGGTGGAATCATAGGAGGTGCCACACAGTACTGTGGGTGTTGGGATATAGAACCTATGATTCCATCTACAGCATGGGATTCCCTTTGGCGCATCGCTGTGAGAGGTGTCGGCTCGAGGAGCATCTGGAAGGATGGTGTATAAGTATCCAGATTGAGCATAAATCAAATCAAACTGTTGGGCCTTCAAGTTGGCCTCTTCCTTGGTTTGGATACGTTCGGAGGCGACGTCCTTGGCTATGGGTGGTAGTAAGGTTTTTAAAAACCAATCGATAAATATCATGTCATCAAGATGAATCTTGAATAGGTTACGGTGTCGCCAACACTCATGGATGTGGTTGGTTATGTGGGTCGCAGTGTTTTGATGGCAAGACAATAATATCTCAATGCCCTTGTCGTATCTAACAAGGAGTTGGAAGTATTGTAGGAACATGAAGGTGAGGGAATTGAAGTCAGGGTAAGAGGCTTGTGGTAGCTCAATATACCATTTGGCTACGACGCTTGTGAGGGTGCACTGGAATAGCCTAATTATGGCCGAATCGTATGCAATGTTGTTTGATGAGCACCATAGATGAAACGACATGATGTGGTTTTGGGGGCACCCCCCTACCTTCCCTTCAAACTTTGGAATGTTTGATGGGATTTTGGTTGGCATGGGAGGCCAATGGGGTTGATGGCTGATTGGATCATTGGTTAAACTGGCCAAATCAGGAAATTTGAGGCAAGCCATGAATGGGAGGTTAGACCCAAGGTCGGTGTGGGAGGGAGCAGCGATGGCACTGGGGTTTGTAGGAGCATGATTTTCATGCATGACAGGGGGTACCTGAGCTTGACTTCCCATAATAGGGATATTTGAGATGGTCATGCAAGGTCTGTTTCCCCCATGCATGAAAGGTGGTATTGTGGGAGTGACATGAGTTGGTGTGGGACTGCCACTAATGGGTAGCTGAATCATAACGGCATGTGCAGCAGTACTGGGACTGATGGTTAGGACATTGGTGATGATGTGAGGCAAGTGTTTCCCCCAAGGACACGCCTAGAAGCTTGAAGATTTATGTTGCGCTTAACCCCCAGGTGTGTGTTGTCGCCTTTCACACACCTGGGGTTAAGCGCAGCAGAAATCTTCAAGCTACTAGGTGTGTCCTTGGGGGAAATTCTCAAGTCAAGTATTGTCACTTGATCTTGACTCCTTCGTTTAGGACAAACTCCTAATGAAGCCAAGAGGGGTGGTCTCTAAGAAAGAGTTGTCTGAGGCTCTTTAATTTTAATCGTTATTGATGGAAGTAAGTTGTTTAGGAGTTTTTTAAAGTAAATTCTGATACAAGATTGTTTGCAAATTTAAGTAAATATTCACCAGCATAACATCAACACATAAAGAGAGAATAAAATAATTGCAAATCAGATCAGTGCCAATGGAGTCAAAGTGAAATAATGTTGTTGAAGTAAAATGTTTTGTAAATGTGTCTTGGTCAGTTTTAATTATTAAGAGATGAGTCGAATTATGGGAAGGTAATTCTTGATATACTGGAAGTACTGAGAAGGTGTCCGAAAGATGACTAAATTGATTCCTCACTCGGAAATGTGGGCTGAATCGGAGTCTCTGAGAAGGTGTCCAACACTACCCCAACAAGGATGTAGCCTGACTATATCTCGAGGTCACTAATTAGTTTTTCCCACTTCCTTTGAAAAATTTTCCCACAACTGTCAACTATCATACACCGTGTTTTCGTAATGTTTCTACGGGGAGTTGATTTTATTAATGAATTATTAGATTAATGTGAATAAATTAGAAAGTGTCGAAAACCGCTTTTGATTTCCCAATGATCGGAAAAAGCCCACAGAGGGAAAGAGCATACACAAGTTGATGACAAAATGTTTATTCCAATTTGATACAACAAATAAGTTTGTAAAATCAAAGGATTACTGACAAATTAGAACCGCAACTATGTGTCACTTTCTGATCATCCACCAATTATCAGCAAAGCCTTTAGTTGATGGTGAGAGCATAATTCGTGGCAATGAGTTGGGTAAGAAAGTAAAACTTAATCTAAGATGAAATAAAATAAAACAAACAACTAATCTATATAGCATTTCAAGAAGGCATATTGTGTGCAAGTGTTGATTAGTAAAATGCAAACCATGAAAGAGACTGTGAATCCCCCTAGGGGGGATGGAGTGTGGGCATTGTGTAGCCCACTTGTTTTCTTTATTAAAGAGTTTACATATGATAAAAAATGAATTATTATTTTCACTTTGATCCTTGAAATGGATCTAAAGGCTTACAATGTCGTCGGGAGAGAAAAGGAAAGAAAAAAAGGGATGGAGGATGGAGTTTTTTTATGTCTAGGATGACCGAAATTTGAAATTTGAGCAGTATGTCCTCCTCCTTTTCTTAAAACCTGTTAAAAAACAGTGATATAAATGTGTTAGAATATTGTAAATTTATCAAAGCAAATGCATAATCTACCCTACTCAAAATGCTTATAAAATTGTAGATTTTTTAGTAAAAATGGCACTTTGAAAGATTGAAACATATATAGTTTAAGATAAAGATTTAAAGGTGAATATAGATCTGATATATATGCTGAATAAAATAATATTTCAGATACATAATTATTTATCCAACTTTACTTAGCATCAAGTAAAGAAATCTTGAATTTTACAGAGAAGAAGACTGAAATTCCCAAGCCCGTGCTTGAAAGAAACGAAGGAGAGAGGGATCTGCAAAACAATTGTATTAGAAACAGAAAAATTGATGTTTTAAATAGAATTGGATGAAATTGATATCCATGCCCCTTCACTCTGAGACAAATATGCAAAAACTAGGTAATTTCTCAAAAGAACAAGGTTAACTTAGTCATTTCATTAATCAAAAAGAAGAAGGAGAGCATAAGTATAACAAAATACAATTTTATACTCTTACAAAATTATAATAATAAAATTAACATAAGTATCTTGACAGCAGCAAATACTGATTTAAATTTAACTGGATCTAAACACATCATTCAAAAGAAATAAAGCATGAAATTCTACAGATTTCACCTCGGATTTTGACCAAATCACAAGCTCACAATGCAATCAAATACTAGCCTCCAAATCCTTCAATATTTATTAACAAAATATGAGAAACATAAGTGCAAAAGGCATAGGTTCAATGCATCCTCTTCAATAAAGGAGGAAACCCCTGCTTTTATAGCAAAAAAGAAGCTCAAACCCCAAGGGGACGAATTTGACAAGTGTGAGGTGTTTTGGGGGTTGAGAAAATGGTGGAAGGAAGGCCTGAGTGTTGGAATGAAGGTCTGCCACCTATATTGAGGTATCCCACTTGGTTTGGGCAGCCTTTATCTCCTCTAATCACTTCAGCCAAGTGGCAAAACCACCCTCCATGAGTGAATTCGCCCCCCTTTTTTGGAAGTGATTTAGAGCCCCTCCTTTGATGGTTGGATATGCTCCTTTATGCTCATAAATGTCTCAAACAATATCCTGAACAACTTTGACACCTCAGAGACAAGTCCCAGACAAGCTGCCTTTGATTTAGGGATTGGATTTTCTCCAATTTTCCCATTTATTTGACCCTCTAAGCCATTTTAGAGAGAAAAACCAAATTAATAGTTGAAAATTACTAATTTGACTCTCAAAAGTGGGTTTAAGGGTTAATTTATGTCCTTGGGTCCAAAAATGAGCATCCCAATGACCAAATTGGATCCATGGGCCCAATTTTATGACCTTTTGAAATATTACAATTAAAATACACCATATTGATGATTTTATTAAAAAAACTAAAAAATTAAAAATCCTAGGGGGGACTTATCAGATGTTCACCAAACTCCGGACATATGACTAGCATGGTATAATACATAGACCCTAGGCTTTAATAATCTTTCTGAGAAATTTTTTACCAAACTCACCATCTCGACTTTGGAGGATTTTGAGTGAAAAACTTGAAAATTATATGTCGCTTAAAAAAGCGTCATAGAATTAACAAGAGAAAAAACACTTAAGCATGATGACCTTGATGACCAATTCTAAGAAGCCCAAGCCTTTTACATAAGAGAACCTCATGTTATGTCATTTATTACAATTCCCTCAAAAGGGTGTGAACATCCAAAAGAGGCCACAGAACTTCCAAGCACTGAGTAAGAACAAGTGATTTGTTCTGATCCTTGGTGGCTCACTTGAAAATCCCCTAAGTACAACTTAGTGGATAACAGTACGGACATGGGTCCACTGCCAACCACACCTCCAAAGAAGGGACCAGGTTTTATGCCATCCATGGGGCTATATGGTGCAGTGAAAATATTCGGCTCGAGCTAATAGGAATCCGAGTCAAAATTAGAGGTCGTGTGACCTTCTAACGGTGAGGAGGGTTGTCGAGGAGGTCCTCGACGGTGATGGTGTAACAACCAAAACTTATGGGGATCCCCCCTAAGGTGTGAGGAAGAGCATGGTGGATCAATGGTTGTTTTCTGGTAGTAACTGATAATGAATTTTGGACCCCAATTTAAACGACTTCCTATTGGTTCACAGGTGGTCACTCGGCCACCAAGACTGCCAGAAGAAAGCGCTTGGCTTTTTCCTCACAAGGGTGTTTCTAGTCAATTGAAAGGGGTCATTGCCCATTTCTTTTAGCAATTCCTCTCATTGGCCAGCTACTTTGGGGTTCCTATGGTACTCCTCATAATGATTTTTAGGGAAAATCCCAAGCACTTCCCATAGTTACAGTAGTTGAGACTTATGTCGTCAAACTGTAAGATTTGATTAGGTAAATTGATTACTTTTATTGTTCGCTCGGGGTCATGATCCAAGTTCGGTTGGATTATATGATGTGAATGTGTGCAATTTGTGTATGACATTGTTATTTTTACTTTTTCAATTATGCAGAGAGAAAATAATACAGGTTTCTCTGCAAAGATCAAGGAATGGGTTTGGATCAAAATAGAGTTGAAAAACTAAAGCAAAACCAAAGTGCAATACAAACTGTCTGATGAAAAACTAACCGTGACTTGTTGCGAATCAGTAGTGTGACTACCCCATTTGTGTATCCCTCAAGTCCAAGAAGGAGTGTTGGGCTCTCATCAAGGTGGAAACAAGTCCACCCGTAGATCCACAGGTCACTCCTCAAATGCCTGATGCTCAACAGGGAGGACGTGAATGCTGTGAAACCCCCAATAGTCTCCACTCCCTCTAGCTTCCAAGGTTGCTTGTTTGTAGTGGACAAGAAAAATGAGAAAACGGATTCCTATTACTAAGCTTACTCAACCCCCCGTCTTATCTCAGAATACCCCAAAGGGTTATGACTGAGTAGAGGAGGAAGGGATGAATAAGATAGTTAATTTCCAATGTTTTAATAATGAAAAAACAACATATAACTTGTAGAAACTAACAGAAAAATAGCAGATTGTATGTGACAGTTAACTGGTGGCGAATGGGTCGTTTCAGACAAGGAAAAAAATTTAAAAGTTGATTAAAAACAGCCAGGTCGCTTCTAACTGCTGGACAGTGATGACTGAATCGCACAAATAGTCCACACAGTAGCGATTGGGTCGCCTCTGGGGGAAAAAAAAGTAGCGACAGTTCATTGGGGGAAATTCACGCCTTTCAGGGCTGAACCAGTGACTGGGTCGCGCCTTTTGGGGCTAAAGCAGCGACTGGGTCACTCTTTTCATCCCGAAACTAGCGACTGGGATGGAAAACAAAGAAAATTAAAAACAGAGTCAACAACGGCTGACAATAATTGGTACTAGGGACTTACGGAATCGGATCGGCCTCGTGAGGGCTTTATTGGGGATGGTTGTGAAGGAAAACATGCAAAAAACTTGTAAAACTAGGGATCCAATGGGATTGACCCAGTGGAGTTGCCAAAACTGTAGCCAGGTAAAAACCTCGACTATGTGCAAATGCACCTCCCTTCCGTCAAAGGGATGAAAGGGTAGAGTTCTAAATGGAAGAGCTAGCTACAAAACAAATAAACACATATAAACAATCTATAAAACTAAAAAACAATGAGACTATTACTTGAAAGGGGGCCACCGTACCCTGACTTAGAACAGTACCGCTTCTCCATAGGTTTGGGTAGTATGGAGGTGGACTCAACACACAAAATGGGGAGCAAGTGGGGCAAATGGAATGTTTGGTGACTTGAGATGAGTATTTTGAGAATCATGGTTTCTCAAACTACTCATGCAAGTATAATAACGACGGAAGGAATATGTCATGTTGTGATGGGGATCTCCACCCTTTATTTATAGTTTTTTTTCTGTCCTTTTCTGTCATTTAGGATTTTGGTCCCTAATTAGGGTTTTAGGCCCTACTTAGGGTTTTAAGACCCTTTTTGCTGTTTTTAGCTCTTTTTGGGGTTTTAGCCGCTTTGTGAGCCTTTTAGCTCTTTGTGGGTTTTTAAGCCCTTTTTAATATTTTTTAGCTTTTTTAGAGAGAATAAGGTTAAAACATAGGTGTGGAGGTCAAAAATGAGGGAAAAAGGTTAGGAAATGGATGTCTGTATGTGGTGTAAACAGTGTAGAGCAAGTTGATCATTTTTTTGCGTTAACAAACTACGCGTGACAAGAATATGAGTAAATATATATCACTCAATGATTTGGTACTCCTATATGATAATATAATAAAAGGAAACCAAAGAAGTTGGAAATTGCATGCTTGGGCCCCTACATAGTTGAAGAGATGAATCATAATGGATCTATCCAACTAAAACTACTCTAGGGTCAAGTCTTCACAAAAGTTGTTAACGATGCTTGAGTGAAAAGATACAAAATATAAAGAGGCACCACATCGACTAATGGTTGTATCACTACTATTTAAGCGTCATGCTTCCAGGCTTGTGTTTCATTAGTTATATTAAGTAACTAGTTCATTTAAAAATAGTTATATAACTAACTTAGTATAGATTGCATATAAAAGGATCTAAGACATGGAACTTGGCAAGTGAGAATCACTTCATCACACATGATAGTTGATTGGAATGAAGATCATCAATGGAAAGTAAGTGCAAGTATCTGCACAAGAAATATCATTCGATTCTAATACCGACACCGAATCAGAATGAAGGACGACATAAGGAAAATACTCAAGATTTGAGGACAAAGATTTCCCAAGGGGAAGGCAATGTTGTGAATATTTAATTAATATTATTATTTATAAATAAATAGATTATTAAGTTACTAGTGAAAGGGCATAACTCTTCACTATGCTTTCTCAAGCCTTATAATGGAGAGTTTTATTGTAATTTTATAACCATCATCTATCAATTTATTCCTATATTATTATTCATCATGAAATTTGAATTCGACTCTTAACAGTCCAACTGGATACGGTTGTACCAAATAGTTATTGTTAACTTAAATTTCTTTTGTGGAGGTGGTCACAACAGAGTGGTGACTCTTGATATGAAAAACCATGCTGGTCTTATCTGTTCATCGAAGTTATTTAAGACTTGTAGCTCCATAGTCACTTTACTTTTGGTTGCTTCAATTATAACCTCTTTGTATTGCTCTTGTAATCTTGCAAGGTCTTCTTCTCTTGCAAATGATAGCATCTTCTTTCTCTTCTTAGATTGTTTTCGAGTTGCTTTACCCATGGATTTTTTCTAAAATGTGAGCATCTACTCAATGAATTCGTTGTGTTTCTCCTTTTAAACTTGCTTCATTGAAGTTTGTCTTGATTCCTTCTTTGATGAGTGACACATATTCATCATATTTGGTTGTTTCACCACTCAACTTAGTTCCTGGTTCCTTCATTTGGATAAATGAAGGGACAATCTCTAATGGGTTCTCTGTTAATTGATATTCTAGAGTGAATGTAGTGATATATAATGAATTTTCATATTGGTATTGTGTCTCACTATCTCAAAGGGTTTGTATCATCTTCGACTATGAAGAATAATCTAGAGTCTGAGTTGGAATCACAATATTCAATTTCTAAGAGATATCATTAAATAACTCTTTTACATTTGGATAATAATCCAACTATTGGGAGTCTCCTCCTACACAATACGAATACTAGATGTCGGTGTAGTCGAAGTCAAGTTGGATATGGGTCGATCGACGTAAGCTGTTGAAAACATGATGGGGTACTCTCCATATATGGCACTTGGTCCTTCCAACTTGGAACAAATGTTTCAAAAAAAACATATCATAGTCATTTCCTTTTGGTGATCCCTTGGATGCAAAAATTCCGAAGTTATTAATTATTCTAGGATTTGTGTCGGTAAATATTGGTTCATTGACTGGGGTTATTCTTTCCATTTCTATCCATATAAGAAACAATGGGAACTTGATTAATTATCTTGTTCCTTACTGGTGATTACGCCCTTTGAGTTTATCCCTACGGAGGTTCTTTTAAATTCCTCGAATAGCTCCATGGGATTAGTCTTGATCGAGACCAGCGGCTCCTTTACTTATAAGACTAGTGATGTGGGGAATGAGGGAATGTGTTATGTTAACGGGATTGTCTAACCAAATTTTCCTATCATGGTAGTAGATGACTATGACCTTTTTTGTGAGATATTTCAAATTCCCATGGGGGTTTGGAGAGGCACATTTAAGTATCGCCAGATATTGGCTACCACAAGTTTGTTGGATTCTTTAGTCCACTTGTTATCTCTGATGCAACAATCCGAGAGTTTTGCTTACTGATTTGTGCAATTGTGTTTTTTTGTTTTCGATTTCTTAATTATGTGTAATCAAGCTTGTAAAGGTGTCATGGATACTTCTTCCTGCTATGCCTTGGTATTTTATTCAAATGTTTTGTGTATTTCTTGGGAACCATTGTTGGTTGCTGGTATTTGAATGTTGAGAAATATGATGGAAATTATGTGATTTTTGGTATGGACTTCACGTGCTTTAATTCAATGCATAATATTTTCCAACAATATTTTAGTATGGGAGTATTTATAGACATGTACATTAGTGAGACTTTATGGTGCATTGGTGAGTGCATCAATTGCAATCTCAGTGGAAGATAACTACTTTGAATTCTCATTGAAACTTACATTGTCATTCCTTTTTGTGGTCGAGTCGGTTCATTTGATGGTTTTCTACCGTGATAATGGTCTCGTCCATGCTTTGCTTCTCGATTGGTCTCATCGTTCCTTGGTTGGTGCAAGGTCATCTTCATTGGTATGGTTTCTTATTTTATGTCAAAAGGGATATTCATCCTCTTTTTAGTGTCTATATTTTTCATGTCAGTGCTAGGTGATGGTATGTTACTCCTCGACTGTTCCATGCCTTGTTTTTATTGCTCTTCCTTCTGCACTGTATTGTCTGATTGTTCCTACATTTATGGCCTAGGGTCCAGTCATCACCGCATGGACGACATATGTTTTTCTTCTTTTTTCTATTATCATAGTATATGTTACATGTTTTAGACCTATTTTCAATTTCATAGGAATATGATTGAGGTTTGTGGCATTGATGATTGGGTGACCAATTATCTTCACAGTACCTACATTGTGTCTCTTTTTCTTGTCGATAATGGTTATCGCCTCTTGTTCTTATTCCTTCCAATTTGCGTTATGTGGCTTTCTCTTTATGTCTTTCTACTTCTACGTTAGGTATGGCATGCAACTTTAATTCTTTTTGGAAGTATGGTTTAAGACCTCCTAAATAGGTTTCAAATCTTTGTTTGTCAAACAACCCAAATACTCGTGTCGATAAGCATTCCCACTGATGTGCGAATTCCTCAACGCTTTCGACCTGTTGTAATATGGTAAGTTTACTAAAAAAGTTCATCTTATTTGATTCCTTGAAACCTATTAAAAAAATTATTTTTGAACAAGTTCCAAGTGTAGGAAAAATTCTCTCTTCCACCAAAATTACAAATTATAGGCGTACCCTTCCATATGCATTGATGCATATTTCACATTCTCCTCGTTGGATTGAATATTGTAAATGTCAAAGTATTCTTCGGCTTTGTTTATCCAAACAATGCATTGGTCTTCACTTCCATTGTATTTTGAAAACTCTATGTTTTCCTTAGGTGGGGACACTATGTAACGATGATATTGATTGCCTTTTTATTTACGGTTTGATGGTGGCTCGGAGCTATTGGACGTTGCAACTGACATATTTCAACAGCTTTGTTGTTGGCGGTGATTTTTAGCTTTTTCCTTCTCTACTATTTTACTGATAGCATCTATTTTGTTGTTTAATTGTGCCTCCATATCTGGAAGTACTTTTGCTTCTGTCTCTTGCTTAAGCGTCGCGTTGTTAATCCTTATTTATTTTTGTAGATCTTCTTGATTCTTGGAAAGTGTTTCCTGTGTAGAAACATAAAATGAGGCATCTAACATGTCTGGACCGTTGACATGGTCTATACTAGGCCTTAGTTTTTGTAACACCTCCATTAATGTATTATGGTTCTGTGCCATGGTGCTCAAGTTCTGTGTTATGGTGTTTATGTTTTGAGTCATGGTACTCATTTTGTCATCCAAGTCTTTTTGTTTCTCATTCATGATGTCCAATTTTTCATCTAGCATTATTTCTAGTACCATAACAATTTCATCTTTTTCGATCTCTTTCTTTAGCACTATACTGCTATTTTTTATCTCTTCCTTCAAACGTTTTTGGTTAGCAACAAGGGACTTGATATCCTTCTCCATTTTTTCAATTTGGTGTTTTAGTTCCACCATGGTCTTGGACCTTGTATGCAGAGGTGTGTACTTCAATGCTATTTTGGCTTGTGAGGGGTGGAATGTTTTTTTTAATAATAATAAATATTAATTAATTAATTGTTATTATTATTGTTTTGATAAACTATATAAATAGTTTGTTATATAGTTTTTTTTAAGTTTAAAAATAAATGTTATAATAATAATAATATTATTATTATATATAACATTTGATTTTTATAAATATTGTTTTTTTTTTTGCAGGTTTTAGGGTTGGTGTGATGGAAGGCACCCATGGGGATGATGGAAGGAGGATGGGGGTAGCAATGAGGCGGAGATGCAGTGAATTGGGCGAGTAGCACGAGATGGGAGAAGATGATGTAGCGACGGGTTTGCAGGTAGCGTGCAACAGGAGGGTAGGAGGGCATGGTAGAATGAAGAGCTGCAGGCAATTGTAGGCAGCGTGGGTGGCCATTTGCAGGCAGTGTGGGTGGAATGAAGAGTTGTAGAAGGGAAGTCATACGAGTGAAAGGATTTGAGGGAGTCAGGCTGGTGGGGAGGAGTGGATCGGTGAAGTGGCGATGGATGTTAGCGTGGAGAATAGGGAGAGGTATTGGATGGAGCGATGTTCACGTGAAATGAAGGAGGATCAGTGTGATAGTGCTGCAATAGGGAGAAGAGCAGGCCACGAGAGAAGAGCTGGAGTATGGGTGCAAATAGAGTGGAGGTTGTTGGATGGTAGCTACGGATTGTAGCGGAGAGAGGGGTGTGAAATGGCAAAGAAACGCGTGAGGAGAGAACATAGAAACAACTGAGAGAGATGAGGAAAAGGTGAGCGAGAAAAGATTAAGAAGGTGAGTGTGCGAAAGTGAGTGAGTGGAGAGGATAAGGAGAAGCGGGGTCAAAAGGGATTGGATGAGCCGAATCTGAGCTCAGTGCCAAAGGAGCGAATCCGCTCTGATACCACTTCATACAACAGTATCCAATTGGTATGTCAAGAGTCGAATCCGACTTTCATGATGAATAATAATATAGGAATAACTTGATAGATTATGGTTATAAATTACAATAAATCTCGCCTTTATAAGGCTTGAGAAATCAAAGTGAAGGGTCACTCCATTTCACTAGTAACTTAATAATCGATTTATTTATAAATAATAATATTAATTAAATATTCACAACACTCTTCATGCTGAAGATCTAGTGGATGTGTTAGATGAATCCCCACCTCCCTTCTCGTCACACTTAGAAGAAGAGAAATCCATGAATTCAATATCAGACCTCACTTCCTTAACAATTACCCCATAAATGACTCAACTTATTAGTTCTCTTTCGTACATATTTCCCCAACCAATACAATTAACCACCATTTTCCCAATATTAGAAACAACAACTCCAGCAAAACACTTAGCCATTTTACCCCTGCCTCCATCACCAACTTCCAAATCACCAAAGAAAACAATTAAGATTCCCTCCATTAACACACTTCTAAATAGTTCATCACCATGGAATCCTCTCATTACATTGATTATTCCCCCTTCCATTCTTATGATTACTTCGACTGCCACTACATCTTTCTTACTAGAAATATCAATCTCCTGGCAAACTATAGTCAAAATATTTTTTCATTCAAATGAACCACTTCTTACCCAGTTGACTCTTCCATTGCCCTCTACAATATTGACCATTTCATCGACCCCTATCTCAAATATGAATACATCCATCCTCCTAGTTATCATTCCCCCATCCAATATTGTCTAGATACCCATGTCCCTACCCATCGAGTCTGCTGTAGCATAGACTATAGTCAAGAATATCCCAATTTAGACTACATCAATTGCTACAACGTCAACCTTATTCATGATTACCCTGACCTCAACTTCGTCATCTAATCAGTGAAAAACTCTCTCTAGACGAGCCATCCAACAAAAGAGTTCGAAGAAGACAAGAAAAAGAAACTAAAAGAAACCAAATACTAACATCATAATTTTATTACCACTACAAGAGGAAGTTGAATCTACATCAACAATGGGAAGTTTTGTATTGGCCAAAGCATAATACCAAGATTTAGATGAAACTTTTAAAGTTTCTAATAAGGAGTGTAATAAAATACGCTCTAGCACCAACAAAAAGCTAACTGTTATGAAGAATGACAAGGAAAACACCTAGAAGGATTTCTCATCAGAATTCAACTAAGTTATTGGAGAAATAGAAGGACCCCAATGTGAAGGGCCACTCACCAAAATTCAAATCCTCTTTGGTTTAGTATTAACCTGTCTACAACAAGGAATTGATCAGTAGACACAACTACAACAGTATGAAGACAGTCTACTTCTAGCCAATGAGTTTAAAAGTTTGAAGAACATACGAGCAGTTAAAGCAATATGAGGTGTAGGTGACTCAATCATCCATGGTACTAAATAATCAATACTCTTATTATGGGAAAATTTGGATAGAAATTTAAACCATTCAAACCAAAATTTTGGACTTATACAAAAGACAATGTACAACCGACCTATACATTGCTCATATTTTAGAGAACCAAATCCAAATGGAATAGAAGTGAGTGGTGGAGTTGAAGAAACGGAAAAAAAATGGTTCCATGAAGCAAATAATGTACAGACAGAAGTCACTCATCTAAAACTCCGAATATATAACTAATATAAGCTACGGATATTCAACACTAATATTTTGGGACAAACCTTTAGAACATGTAGAACTATCCAATAGTAGTAAAACTATTATGATTATATGAGCTTATGGTTGTAAGTTCAAATATTCAGTTTGTTCTATTCTACTAGGAATATTTTCAGTGACGCCTCATTGTCTCTATTGATGCCATAGTAGAAGTGTGTGTTGAAGTGACTCCACCAAGTGAAACCTCAAGCTCTTAGCAACCTTGAATTCTATTTGTAAGTTTTTTTTAAATTCACATCTTAGTTTATTCTCTTCAGGTCAAAGAAGAGTTTTTTTTTTTTTTTTTGGGGGGGGGGGGGGCAGATGATGGAGGATCCTAGTCGACCAGTCAACAAGGTCCTCCCGATCGACCACCGACTAGTCATCCTAGTCTAGTTCAGTCATTTAGACCGACTATATGAATATTAGACAATTACATCTATCTAACAAATTGTGTGATCCATATATATAGGTTGTTGAGCCATATGATATACAAATGATTATCCATATTTTATACATTATGTCATGTTAATAATATAAATACTTATTCTTGGTGTGACCTATCAGCACTTGGTTTGCACCAGTGCTAAATTTTGAAGGGGCTTGCATATGGGATTAACTCCATTTTGAGCTGAAAGGTTGACAAAGGGAATAGGCGAAATTAAAGAGAAAAGGCTGAAAATGTAAAGAGGTTCTGCAGACTCTGAAAATAAACGATGCAGGAACACAGCTGAAGCAGATCGACGACAGAGAAATTTTCTCCAAGGAGAAGATGTGCTGTCCATAACATTGTGGAGGATCATGAATTATGTTCATCCCCTCAGACATCGATGACCGATATTCCTAGATGCTCGTGATCTATGGTGGAAACGAGTTTTGTGGTGACAACATGTGTGGAGGTTATCAAGATGGAGCGATGTGAAAGGTTATTAAGACACACACAGTTGAACAACCAATATCTAAGGGCGTGCCTAATTTACAATGGAAATAGGTTTCACGATTCGAAGGAGCACGGGGTTTAACTAGGAGACCCGTAGAGAAATTTGTTAAGCCCTCATGGTTTGAGCGGTGCAGATCTAGCAGAGATCTTGTTAGTACCATAAATTGTTCTCAGACTACAAAATAACAAGCCAACACAATCTCATAAAACATAATAAAACAAGATAGGTTTTTTAGGGTTTTGGTTGTACAGTTTGTAAACAAGGGGGTAAAAACTTCACAAGGCTAAATCAAACACTAAATCATGCACAATTTAAGGAATGAGATGCATAACATATAAAACATAAACCATATACAATAATCACAGCATTAAATTCCATCCACATTTAACAAGCACTTCATGAATAATAACCTTAAACAATAAATGAATATATCAACTGAAGTGATTAGACAAATCAGAAATGGAATCAACCAAAATACTAAAAAGGGCTTATAGTTGCATATATTTCATAATTCAGTCATAAAAAACACACAAGAGTTTTTACACTTAGCTCATAAACCACAGCTTGATAGCCTCCCCTTGCAACAAAAATCGAACCCTTGGTCCTTTCCTGAACTTACATTTATCTTGTTTTTTCAAAAATACTTCCATAACTGATCAAACTACCTTTAGGTCATCTATGGAATTGTTCAATAAAACTATCATTATACAAAAATGAGATAAATTTTACAAACTAACTAATAACTGCTTTTCTTAAAGTACTTTTACAAGTCCTTTGCTGCCTCTTCTAAAAGAGCAATTCATTCTAAAGCTTGAGTCTTCCTTCTTGCTTTCAGGTTCTCTGGTTGTAAATATTCAACTCTTTTTTTCAGCTCCTCATTCTGTTGTGTCAGCTCTTGAATATTTTGTTTTAGTTCTATAAACAGGCTCTCTGTCTGTCTCTCTCTTTTTAAAGCCTCTTTAGAACCTAAAATTAATTCCTAATAATGACTATTTACTTCTTACAAATCATCTCTTAGTATTCTATTTGCAGTCACTAATCCTTCATTGGTCTCATGCAGGTACTCAATTTGATATTTGTATTGTTTGATACTCCTCTACAAATTTTCATTTTCAGAATCAATGCACCTTCCTTCTGATACTGGATGTATTCCTTCTAGCATCCAAGGGATTTTCAGCTTTTTGAAGATCTCTTTATCTTCTTCCATATGCTCTGTCAAGGTCACAGGTGTTTCTGAATACTCACTGGCTTTAATATTACATTCAACTGATTGCTCGAGAACCTCTCCTTTTTCTACATAAGAGCTCTTTAACTCATTTTGATGCTGGTCTAAAATCATCTTCTTTTGAACTTCCATGAATATTTCTGAGATCTTGGTTTCAGTGAAAACTGGTTTATTTTCTTAAACTATTTTCTTTTTACCCTTCACAATCTCTTTATTTTGATCTTCATTATCTTCTAATTCTTCCTGAGATGAAGAATCTTCAACTATTGTAATGTTCTTTTCAGCTAGTTTAGGGTTTAACAACTTCTTCATATTTAACCTGAGTTTGTTCTTTGGCCTAGTCTTGGGCCTCCAAGCTGTTCCAATTTCTCCTAACATTTTAAAAACTCTCCCTTGATGTTTAATAGAATCTAGTTGGACAACTTTCCTTTTCCTCCCTCGTGACATTGCTTCATATTCAGAATGTGTATGTATATCCTGTTTGGTAAAATGATCTAGATCAAAACTTTATGATATTTTTAGGACCTTTTTAATTGATATAAACATTCTATAAGCCCCCTAACTATGAATTTCGATAAATAAAAACAAAATTGAAAAATAAAAATAAGAAATCATATAAACATGAAAATTAAAGAAAAAAGATTCAAACTATCCTAAGAAACAAAATTTTCTAGGAGAAATGAAACAAACAAGTTTCAAAACATTAAAAAATGCATTAAAAATGAAAAACAAAAACAAGCTCTAACATCTGGCTCCTCCTGCGGGATGAAGTCCTCCCTGTGAGGCTTCAAGAACTTGCAAATTAGTGCCTTCTGTGTTGTAACTGCAACTGCCTGCTACTCTGCAAAAATTCCATTGGGTCATGGAGTCTTTATTTTTATATTCACAACGGTATATACAATGAAAGTCCTATACTTACCTCACAAGCTGTAAAAATGTTTGAGGAATCATCCACTAACTGGATTAGACAATTCATCACCATCCAAAGTCTGTAGCACAAAAGTATTGTTTTCTAGAATCTTTGATACTATGAAAGGACCAAACCAAATATTATCAAAATTTCCATGCTTTCCTTTTTGCTCCTTTATAGCATCCCACCTCAAGACCATATCTCCATTTGAAAAGGTATTCTCCTTGATTTTTCTATCAAACCTTTCTTTAACCTGTGTCCTGTATAGCTGAGCTTTTTCCTCTACTGTTTCATGTTTCTGCTGTAATTCTATCAGTGCATAAATTCTTCTTTGAATATCACTAGGTTCCTCTTGAATATCCTGAAGAAATTTCATCACCAAAATACCAAGTTGGATAGGAAACACTACATCAGTACCATAAACCAATTGAAAAGGAGAGGTTCCAATGGCCTTTTTTATTGTTATTCTGTCTGCCCACAATGCATATTTTAACATAGAGTCCCAAGATCATTTATTTTGCTTCAATAACTTCTTGATACTCTGAATAATACTCTTATTAGTTGACTCAGCTAACCCATTTCCCTGAGGATAATAAGGTGTTGAGTGTTTCAAACTAATCCCATTCTTTTCACAAAATGCCACCATAGCTTTAGATTTAAAAGCTTGAGCATTATCATTAAATAATTTCCTAGGACATCCAAACCTACTAAGAATATTTTCCTAAATAAACTCTATGATCACCTTATCTATTGAATTTCTCGTGGGAATGGCTTCTACCCATTTAGTAAAGAAATCTGTAGTAGTCAAAATCCATTTATGATGCCCTGAAGAGGAAGGATTTATCTCTCCTATGAATTCCAAACCCCATTGTTGAAATGGGGAATTTACTGTAATTGACTTTAGTGGTAATGACATCAACTTTTTCTTAGCAGCAAAATTTTGGCAAGGGATACATGCTCTTACCTGATGATATACATCCGAGAATAAAGAAGGCCAATAGTATCCAACTCTTAGAATTTTATAAGTTGTTACCTTCCAATACTTATGTCCCCCACAAGCACCTTCATGTGATTCAGATATTACTTCTTCAATTTCTGGCTTACCCAAATATCTAAGTAAAATACCCCCTGGATCTTTCCAAAACAGCTGTTGTTCTATCAAACAATATTTATTAGTTTTCAACTTTAATGACCTAGAAGATTTCTTGTCTAGATGTTCTGGACATTGTAAATACAAAAGAAAATCTACAATATCTACATACCATATGGAGTCTGCATAGTGGTCCATAATTTTTTCTTTCTCCTACTCTGCTTGAAATTCTTCCCGTGCTGGTTGTTCTACCATGAGAGGTAGACCTAAAGCTTGGCAATTTGAATCAACTAACAATTTAGCCAAACCTTGTCCCTTTACTAGCTTTGTGGGTCTAAATTCCACATCATATTCCATTATTTTTGCAATCCACTTCCCTCTTTTTCCCTCACTATCAGGTTGAGTCAAAACATCCTTAATGGCAGCATTAGGGACATAAGCAATAACCTTGGAATGCAAAACATAAATTCTAAAAAACTTCAATGCTTTTACCAATGAGTAATCCTGCTTCTCTAAAGTGTTGCATTTTAGCTTTGAGTCTCTGAGAGTCTTGCTGAAAAATGCAATTTGATGTTCAAGACCATCCTTATTCTTCTGTAATAAAACAACAACCAATGTATCCTTAGATGCAAAAGAAAAAGTTAAAAATTCCTTTGTAAAATTAGAACTTGCTAATATTGGTGCTTTCGTAAGAGCCATATTAATCTTTTCAAATGAGTTTTTTCATTCTGCAGTCCACTTGACCTCCTGATCCTTCTTCAACATAGTTGTAATTTGTTTGATGGTTTCAGCAAAATTTGGTATGAACCAATGCAGAAAATTAATTTTACCAATAAAAGATAGTACATCCTTCTTGCTCCTTGGCAAAATTATTTTCAGAATTGCTTTCACCCTTTCCGGATCAATCCTTATGCCATCAGCTGAAACTAAATGACCTAATAACTTACCTTCTTGTACAACAAAATGTGATTTTTTTGGATTGAGAGATAAACCATATTTTCTGCATTTCAAAAAAGTTTGTTTTAAGTGTTTTAGATGCTCATCATCATATTGTGAAAAGACTGTAATATCATCTAAGTAAATCACTACAAACTTATCTATTTCCCCTACAAAGGATATATCCATAGCTCTTTGAAAAGTAGCTCCAGCATTCATTAATCCAAAAGGCATTTTATCGTACATGAAAGTACCCCAAGGACTAGTAAAAGTTGTCTTTTCTTTATCATCAGGGTGCATGGCAATTTGATTATATCTTGAAAAACCATCAACCATATAAATTCTTTGTGCACCAACTACCTTCTGCAATATTTGTTCTATTTTTGGCAAAGGGTAATTCTCCTTCAATGAAGACCTATTCAGATTTCGAAAATCAACACATAGTCTGATTTCACCATTCTTTTTCCTGACAGGAACTAAATTGGCTACCCATGAAGAATATCTGAGGGGAACTATAATCTTAGCATCTAATAAATTTTTAACTTCCTTTTCTATAACAGGAAACAAAGAAGGATTGATCCTCCTTAATTTATGTCTGAAAGGTTTAACATTTGGTTTTAATGGTACATTATGCTGTTGTTGCAGCTGCAACTTTTTCCCAATTTTTTAAAAAATTTTGGACCCTCCTTTTAATTTTATCTTGCCTAGATTTATTTGGTTTCCTGAACTCTGTTTTTTCCCTCTGCTATAAATTTGTATTGTTTGAAGTTGAATTGAGGTCAATTGTTTCCTTCGTTTCAGAATTTGAATGATCTAAACCTACCTTTGTCTAGCCAAAGCTTTTGATTATGGAGTTTGTTTATTTTTTAACATTTGCTATGTCGATGTTTTTGTTTTAGCACTATCGAAATTCAGTTGAAGTTTGAGTCGGAACTTTGGTTCTCTATTCCGCCGTTGTTTCGGAGGTTAAAGGAACTAATTTCATCGCTGCCCAGACGAGAATCTTTTGAACACTTAACACTTTGTTTTTCAATAAATTTTCACTGACAGAAGTCTGTTAATGTTTTCGTTGGGGCATTAGTCTTCTATGTCGCCACCATTTCGGAGGGCAAACAGAGAATGTTCTGATGAATAGTCTTTGTCCTCCTCGATTCCGTGGTTTTTGTTTTTCGATGATTTGATGTTTTTTCTATCAAAATGTTTTTGACAAATAGTCGGAGTTCTAGTCTCAAGCGACGCCGCCATTTTGGAGGCCTTGTTGTTTGTCTCAACGACACTGCGGAGATGCTTAGTTATAAACTCACCGATCTGTAGTCCTTAGTTCTTTCGATTGTCAATTATTTTCTATTGTCACGGAAGCCATAGTCAATCTGTCTCCTGTCGTTGTGGCTGCGTAGTACACTATCACTCCAACGTTTAGTTGGTTTATCTACCGACGCATTACTAGTTAGTCCTCTGAGCCTCCAATTGCCGATGTTTTATATTGCTGTGGAACCCTTAGTCCATATGACTTCCACCATTGTGGCTCCTTAGTGAACTAACCGTCCGGTATATAGTGATTCGGCCCGCCGATGTGAGTTTTCTGCCCGATGCCTTGGTTTTATTGATCAAACTTTTTACTTTGCGATGTTTTTGTTTTCGCTATCGGAATGGTGTTGATGATTGATCGAAGGACTTTTCCTTTGTGTTACTGACACAGCGGCACCTTTGAGCTTTGATTCACTAATATTTAGTAGTTAAAGCTTCCAATCGCCGATGGTTTCACGTTGACCGCAAAACCTTTAGTCTATATGTCTTTTGCCATTGCGGTTTCTTAGTGAACTAACCATTCGACATATAGTCCTTCCACTCGCCGATGCCATGTGTTTAGTAGGTAGTGGTTCCGATTTCCGATACGTGACTTCAGCAGAATTTAGTGCTTTATACCATCGACATTGTGGAAACTTCCAGCTTTGTCTCACCGATATTGCAGATTATCTTGTGTCTTGACCTGCCGATACATAGTCTTTATAACCTCTGATCACCGAGGTTTTCATTTGATCGTGGAAACCGTAGTCTGATTGTCTTCCGCTATTGTGGCTCCTCAGTGAACTAATCATCTGATGCTATAGTGCTTTCGCCTGCTGAAGTGGATTATTTTCCCGATGCTTAGCGTCTTTTTCTTCCGACTGTCAATAGGGTCTTCCCGTTGTTTTTGTGTGCTAGTGGAGGTTTTCCATGGTTTTTTAATGTAGTCAGGGTTCCATGTTTTGAGGATTAGTGATTACAATGATGTGGTTCATGCTTTTATGAGAGGAGTTTGAGTTAGTTCAGATGCAACCCAGATTCAGATGAAGAGTATTTTCTATCAAGGTTGTTATTTTGGTTACAGACAGGGGTTTAAGCACAAACTTGTAGGATTTTCTTTGCCTTGTCATTCTTTCTGTTCATGCATTAATATTGTGTATAGTTCATTTTACAGAATGCATATGGAGGAGGTAAACAGACTGATATAGTTTTTGTTATGTTTATGATAGGGTGATTGCTACTGCAAAGAAGATATGTCAAAAAGACAAAGCAAAAGAGGGATGGATGAAGGAGACAACAAGGAAGGAAGAGGCTGAAGAATGAAGAAGCAAAGATAGAGAAAGAAGAAGAAAGTGAAGGTCTGAGATCAACATGGTCTAAAAAATACCAATGGATTATTGAGCATAATCAATAGCAGCAGAGGCCCACGCTTGGGAAAAGTTCATCAGTGACCAAGCTGGTCCCTATTTATAAATGTTCTATTAAATTTTAATTTAATGTAACGTATTGTACAAAATTATGAGCACTCACTAAAAGACAAAATTTTGGCATTAAATAGCTAAAGGAGGTAGCAAGGAAGGAAGAGGCTGAAGAATGAATAAGCAGAGATAGAGAAAAGAAGAAGAAAGTGAAGGTTTAAGATCAACAGGATCTAAAAAATACCAATGGATGACTGAGCAGAATTGATAGCAGCAGAGGCCTAGGCTTGGAAAATGTTCATCAGTGACTAAGATGGTCCCTCTTTATAAAACTGCTATTAAATTTTAATTTAATGTAACATATTGTACAAAATTATGAGCACTCACTAAAAGACAAAATTTTGGGATTGAACGGTTGGGGGAGCCCAAAGGTCATCAAGGGGTATCCCAGCGGTTTTTATTTTTGTATAAATATAGGAGAGTTAGATGTAAGAAAGGGACTTTTTCCCAGATAGATTTGTGAGAGCATGTTGTAAGAAGAACTATTTCCTTTTGCAATAAAGAATTACAAGTTTCCTGTTGGAGAAAGCTTGGTGGAATTTTTCAAATGCTGTGCTATGGATCTGTTGAATGTGAACTATTTCATTTTCAGCTTGTGTCCATTAACCGTGAGATCGTTCTAACTCTTTGAACCTATGTTCTTGTTATGAATGCACTCTAGTTTATTCTATGAAATTTCCACTGTGAGTAATGAAGGCTTTTCATAAACAATAAGCTATCTTGTTGTTCATATATCTATTAATGTTCATGTGTTTTGAAATAAGTAACAGCTATCTGTGATTTTTCTTAATGCATGCATAGAAATACATTACTCATTGATAAATGATAATCTTTCTCCCTAGGGATAGGTTAGATAGTTAGTTTTAGTTTCTTGATGTGTGTGATTTAGATGCGAGAGAGTTAACACGAGAGGTAAGAACCTGTGCATCACATTGTGACCGCTCCTCGTATTCTCTATCAATCTGCATTTTTAGATAGGCACTTGCATATCATACTTAAATTCAAAAAACTAAAAATATACACAGTGGACCGGGTTGTAACTGGTAAAACCTTTATTTTGTTATTTGACCTACGGTAGCCGGACCGTAAACCAGACGGATTCCCCTTACCAAACAATAACGGGCTAGTTGGGAACGTTTACTGGGGAGAATCCCTAACTGTTGTTACCTCTGATTTTCCAGGCCTCAACAATTTTTGGCACTAGAAAGAGGGCCGCCAGTGCATTGCTGGCTGAGGAAACTTATTTCCTCGAAATTATTCCATCAGTGATAGTTCTGAGAGAAGTTTGTTTCCCAATCCAATTCCTGAGGAGAAGGGTAAAGAGCATCTCTATTCTATCAATAACGAAGTAGTTGATGATTTGAGAAGAATTACTAGGGATTATGTGAAGAAGATCAGAGAATTACTGATTATCCATGCCTTACCCATAAGAGAATATCAGAAGAAAGACCGCCCTATATTGGAAGACGCAGTGTTGGTTGAATATTTTGAAGAACTGGTAGAAACATCCTTACAGGAAGTTGTTCAGCCTCTGAATTAGTTGGACCCAGATACACCTTACTGTTCACCTGTTCATACCCCTGTTCACTCACCACCTCATTCTCCACCTAGAATCATGGCTCATATAAATACAAACCAACCAAATCCACCACCTGATTGGAGGGCTAGATCACCATTAAACCTGACACCTCCTTTGCATGATTTGCCTCAAGCTTTTGAGAAAATGTTGCCTAAGTTTGACCCAAGTGAAAAAAATTTAGTTGACGATCATTTGCAAAGTTTCTACTTGGCTATAGAAGGACTACGGGCTGGAGAACATGAAGATGTAGTCTGTAGATTATTTCCACATACCCTGAAAGGAGCAGTAGCCTCATGGTATTTTGTTCTGCCTGCAAATTCAATCACAGACTGGGACACATTTCAAAGAATATTTAGGAGTAAATATGATGTCCAGAAAACTCATGCAACTTTAATGAAAGGGTTATGCGCTTTAAAGAAAAAAAGAAAAGAAAAGAAAAAGTGCATAGTTTCACTCAAAGGTTTGTTGCTTATCTTAAAAAAATTCCTACAGCTGATAAGCCCTCTGATAAAGTTTTGATTGAATACTATACTTCAGCTCTAGGGCCTGAATTGGCCATGTTTTCCAAGATGTCAGTCAAGCCTACATTGTCAGAAACTTATGAAGAAGTTGAGATAGTAGAAGCAAAAAAAGAGAGCATAGAAGATTATCTTGAGCAGTCGGGAGAAAAAACTTTTGGTAAAAAAGCTTTATTACTGACTAAGCCTAATGATGAGCAATCACATGACTTTAAAGGAATGTTGAAAATGATGAAGAAGCTATCTAACAAAGTGATATATTTGGAAAAAGAAAAGGAGGCTCATAAAGCATACAAGCCTTACTATAAAAGGAGAGAAGACAACAATCAATCTAAACCTCCTCCACATAGTCCTACATCAATGAATTTAATTGAGGTAAGTATGGATAATTTTTGCACCTTTCATCAGCAACCTCATTCTGAAAAAAAATTCCCTCAATGGATCAATTCGATGACATTAGTAATGAATCAGCTATTGGACTCTAAACTAACAGAAACTGATAATGAGGAAGAAAAAAATAATCAACCCATAGAAAAAAAAGAGGATGATGCTCTGGTTTTATGGGATTGTGTCTCCATGTTTGATACGTTAGAAGAAGGTTCTATGAAACATGAGGATATATCACAAACAAACGTGACAACAAGAAGTCAAGGTTTGTTAAATAAAGACAGTTTAATACCTCCAAAAATTAAGAGACTTCAAGAGAATGTAAAGAAAATTCAGAAGAGCACCACAGCTGATAAAATACCTAAATTCACCATTATGAGTCAAAATCCAATGAAAATCAACATGCATGTTAAGCCTGTTGAAGAGAAGATTGATAATGTAAAAAAGAATCTGGAAGAACATAAGATGGAGTATAATATTGTGGAAGATATTAAAAGGGCTAAGGCAAATATCTGACTATTTGAAATGTGTAATGTGCCTCAGTAGAAAGAAAAATTGTTAAAAGCACTTGAAGTACCAGAGGAAAAGCTTCCCACTGACAACCAACTTGAAGAAGAACAAATTGGTGAAGCAAGTGTGGGAGGTAATTCTAAATACAAAACCCCACCATTTCTCCTAAATTTTGAAATTTTCAACCATAACGTGCACAAGTGTTTAGTAGACTTAGGGGCATCAGTCAATGTTATTTTACTTTCAGTCTGCAAGAAGATAAATGGACAACCTAAACCATCTACCTGGCAGGTTATTCAATTAGACAGAACAACTATGAAGGTAATTGGGGAAATGGAGGATGTTCTGATTCGATTATCTTCAAATGAAAAGGTATGTTAGTTCATCAATATTGTAGTAGCAGACATACCTGAGGCTTATGGACTTGTTTTGAGTCGGGATTAGTCAGCAAAGCTAAATGGATATTTCACATCTGTGGTTGCCCTATAAGGGAAGTCCCAATCAAATAAAAGTATTAAGAGAGCCCCACATGAAGCACAATGTTACTCAGTTGAAGGGTAAGAATGAACCAATGAATTCTGTATTGGGAAATTACTTCATTGAGCTAGAACCAAGAAACTACCAAGCGGAAGAAGCTAGCAGTACACCAAACACCCAGCCTGATCTCCTTCGATTTTCACGGGTTGATGATATTGTTTGTAAAATAGTAGACTTAGTTTCAGATGTAGTTTTTTATTCAAGTACAGTAGAAGTAGATAGTTTTTGGACACTTTTTTTTATGGATCTAAAACATTGGAAGGATCAGGAGTCGGTTGTGTCCTGATTGATCCAAAGAAAAATAAACATTTTCTTTCATGTAGATTAGAGTTTGAATGTACCAATAATACGGCCGAATATGAAGCATTAGTTCAAGGACTAAGAAAAGCAATTGAATTAAAAGTAGAAAATTTGAAAGTGTATGGGGATTCTGAAATAATTGTAAAGAAAATTCGAAATCAAATACATTGCATTTCACCTCATTTAAAAGCTTACCAGAATGAAGTGTGGGATTTGCTTAAAATTTTTTATGCATTTCATATTGTATCCATTCCTAGACTAAAGAATGCAGTAGCTGACTTGTTAGATACCTCAGCTGCAAGGCTTGTACCTTCTAATAATATATGTTCTATTGAATTACTTTTCAGACCTTCGATTCCAGACATGGTCACCAATTTACGGGTTTTTGATGATGATCAACAAATCCTGGAATGCTTGAGGAATGATGAGACTTTCAAAGGGGAAATTATCGATGATGAAGAACACCAAGCTGAGTTAAAATTCAACAACTTTATTCCTAAATGGGTCAGGACCTTAGAGCAGATGTTTGATTTAGACAACAAGTTCAGAAGACCAGCAAATGTCAAGAATCATAGCTTATCTTTACAATTCAAGATGATAAATTTAGGAACTGAAGTTGAACCCAAATATGTAAATTTGGGAAAGTGTTGCTCTCCCGGTGAAAGAAATAAGTTCATTAGTTTGTTCAAACAGTACAAAGATGTGTTTTCCTGGACATATGAAGAGATTAAGACATATGACATGAATATTATACAACATGTCATCCCTATTAGATCTGGATTCAAGCCTTATCAACAGCCTTTGAGAAAAATGCATCCAAAACTGGAGCCTTTAATTCAGAGTGAAGCCTAAAAATTATTGGATGCTAAAATTATATTCAAAGTCAAACACTCGGAATGGGTTTCGAATTTGGTGCCAGTAAGGAATAACTCTAGAGAAATCAGGCTATGTGTGGATTTCAGGAACCTAAATCGTGCTTTGGATAAAGACAACTATCCAGTCCCACCCATGAAACAAATATTTCAGATGGTTTCGGGTTCTGAGTTATTTTCATTGTTAGATGGATTCTCTGGCTATAATCAAGTGTTAGTAGCTAAAGAATACAGACTTAAAACTACATTCAGAACAAGGTGGGGAACTTTTTCTTACAGAAGAATGCCCTTTGGACTCATAAATGCTGGAGCTACTTTTCAGAGGGCCATGGATATAGCTTTCCATGGTCTGATTGGCCGTAGTGTTGTGGTATATCTCGATGATATCATGATATTTTTGAAAAAGAGAGAAGAACATGCATTCCATCTAAAACAAATTTTCAAACATTGTCGAAAATACGATATCTCACTGAATCCCAAGAAATGTGTGTTTGCGGTTATAGAAGGAAAGCTACTGGGTCACGTTGTTTCTAAAAAGGGGATCTCCATAGACCCAAAAAGGATTAAAGCTATCGAACAGATCCCTTTACCCCATAACAAAAAAGTTATGCAATCATTCATGGGGACAATTAATTTCGTGTGAAGGTTTGTACCGAATTTTGCGCAAATTGTCAAACCTTTGCAGCAAATGGTGAAACAAGGTGTACAATTCAAATGGGATGATGTGGAAAAGAATGCATTCAGTAAGATAAAGACATCTATTGCACATGCACCATCTCTTAAAAGTCCAAAATTCAAAAAGGATTTTATTTTGTACACTTTTGCGTCTGATGATTCATTGGCAGCGGTGCTTACTCAGAAGGAAGATGGGGGAGATGAGTACCCATATCATTTATGATCACTGGTCTGCAGGGGGCTGAATTGAAGTACCGTGCTGTGGATAAACAAACTTATGCAGTCTTCAAAGTGGTAAAACAATTCAAGCCATACATACTTAAGAACCGGACTAAGGTAGTAGTTCCACACCTAGCTGTAAGGTCTCTTTTTATACAAAAGGAATTAGGAGAAAGAAGAGGCAACTAGGCAACAACTTTACAAGAATACGATCTCGAATTCAAACTGGCATTTATGGTAAAGGGGCAAGCATTGTGCAAACTAATGCCTGAAGGTAAATACAATGAAGAAAACAATTGGGACAGTGAGGCTGAGTTACATATGATGGATGTATGTCATCTTTTCACAGCTCCAGATTCCTGGTACCAAGACCTTGTTCATTACCTTCAGGAAGGATTGTTGCTAGAACATTGGAATTCCAAAAAATGAAGAGAATTGCACCTTAAATCAGCTTCATATTAGATCATTGATGGAATATTATTCAGAAATAATTATGATGGAGTTCTTCTCAGATGCTTAGAGAAAGAAGATGCAAAGAAGGTCATAACAAAGTTACATGATGGGCCTGCTAGAGGTCATTTTTTCGGAGATACAACAACCCATAAGATTCTCAGAGTCAGATACTATTGGCCCACACTGTTCAAGGATGTGCATGCCCATGTCAGAAAGTGTGATATCTGCCAGAGGTGTGGGGGAAGACAAGCCAAAGCAGCAGGACCATTGAAGCCTATGATGATAACATAACCATTCAAGAAATGGGGGATTGATATCATTGGAGAGATAAAACCAAATTCTTCCTTGCAACACAAATACATTTTGACGGCAACTGAATACTTCACTAGATGGGTCGAGGCCATTCCATAACGTAAAGTGAATGAAGATGCGGTCATGGATTTCTTGCAAGATCATATTATGACTAGGTTTGGGGTTCCAATTTCCCTGGTTTTTTATAATGCTATTTATTTTTCTTCTATTAGATTAACTGCATTTTCTCATGAAAGAGGAATCAAGTTGCATTATTCTGCAAACTATTACCCATAAGGAAACGGTTTGGTAGAATCTACAAATAAGAATCTGATTAGGATCTTAAAGAAAATTGTGATAGAAAACCAGAGAAGTTGGAATTTAGCATTACTAAATGCTCTTTGGGCTGATAGGGTCACCCCCAAGAATTCCTTAGGTGTGTCACCATATACCCTCGTTTATGGAAAAGAAGCTATTCTTCCACCTAACATTATGCTACCATCTTCCATAATAGCTCAGGAGTCTAGAGGTATAGATAATGAAATCCTACAAATTAGAATCTATAATCTTTTGAAGGCAGAAGAGTCTAGGTCCAAAGCCAGAGAACGATTTAAGCATCAACATGAAGTAGTGAAACGATGGTTTTATAAGCATAAAGTTGGAAAAAGGGAATTTGAAGTGGGAGATATGGTTCTTAAGAGGGATCACCCGCATCATGAAAAGGGGAAACACACAAAGTTTCAACAATTATGGGTAGGCCCTTTTCAGATTGCAGCAAAGCTTGGCCCCTTAACCTACAAGTTGCAAGATTTACAGGGGTGGGAAGAGAACTTACCAGTTAATGGTTTAGTTCTCAAACCTTATTTTTCCTGATTTTTGTCTTTATTTTGTACATAAATAAACTCTTTTGGTTGTTTATTTTTTATTTATTTTATTTCTGTTAGATTTTGATTGATTTCAATAAAGGAAGCAAACTTTTGGTTGCATGGAGAGTATCAGAATTTTGGATTCACTGAAATTCTTGATTATAAGACTGTGTATTATTGATTTATCTGAAAGAATTCTTCTAGTTTAGCAGTTTTCTTAAATGGCTATGAACACATTGAAGTCCTACTTAATCCTTGTAAAATAACTCAAGATCAAAAGGTCTGGAATACTATTTTGGGTTTCCATTCATCTCACATTTAAAAATGTCTTAGGGGGTGACAGCAAAAGACCCATGGAAAGGAAGCAGGGTAAACAATATATTATATATAAATGATCCCATGCCAATAATTGAAATCCAAAAGACAAATAAGAGTAAAAAATCTCCTAAGAAAGCAATATGTATCAAAACGAAGTACTGAACCATATGAGTACAAAATTGCCAAATTTCTTCTTCGTCTGTGAGCTGAAAATTAAATACATCTCTCACACAAAAGGACACTATGGATAGAGGAGCCTGAATAAAAATTCAGAAAGAAAGGCATGCAGGAGGACTAAAAAAGGACAAAAAAGTCCAAAAGCACAAAAGTGCAAAATGGCATGGTAATGAGGAACAAACGAATATTTCTGTTTACCATATGTTACAATTCTGTGGTGTCCAAGCTAGGAGCTACCCAGAGACAGAGGAAAAAAATTGAAACTCATATTCCTGGCCTCAAAAGAGTTATCTTGACTTTGAAATCTTGGTTTCCATTTTCCTAAATTGGACTATCATCGATGATTAAAAATACATACATTTTCCATTTGAGAAATCCAGACATCTAGAAGAATTCAACAGTTGGTTTTATTGTCAAACAGTCTATTACTTAAGGAAGAAATTGTCCAAAGATTTGGGTTCACCAGGTAGTCGCCAATTGTTGCAGCTGCAACTTTTTCCCAAATTTTAAAAAAAATTTGGACCCTCCTTTTAATTTTAGCTTGCCTAGATTTATTTGGTTTCCTGAACTCTGTTTTTTCCCTCTGCTATTAATTTGGATTGTTTGAAGTTGAATTGAGGTCAATTGTTTCCTTCGTTTCAGAAGTTGGATGATCTAAATATGCCTTTGTCTAGCCAAAGCATTTGATTATGGATTTTGTTTATTTTTTCACATTTGCTCTGTCGATGTTTTTGCTTTAGCACTATCAGAAGTCAGTTGAAGTTTGAGTCGAAACTTTAGTTCTCTATGCCACCGTTGTTTCGGAGGTTAAACGAACTAATTTCATCGATGCCCAGCCGAGAATATTTTGAACACTTAACGCTTTATTTTTCAATAAATTTTCGCTGACATCAGTCTGTTAATGTTTGCGTCAGGGCATTAGTCTTCTATGTCACCGTCATTTCGGAGGGCAAACAAAGAATGTTCTGATGAATAGTCTTTGTCCTCACTAATTCCGTGGTTTTTGTTTTTTGATGATTTGATGTTTTCACTATCGGAATATTTTTGACAAATAGTCGGAGTTCTAGTCTCGAGCGACGCCGCCATTTCGGAGGCCTTGTTGTTTGTCTCACCGACACTATGGAGATGCTTAGTTCTAAACTCGTCGATCTGTAGTCCTTAGTTCTTTCAATCGTCGATGATTTTCTATTGTCATGGAAGCCATAGTCAGTTTGTCTCCCGCCGTTGCGGCTGGGTAGTACACTATCGCTCCGACGTTTAGTTGGTTTATCCGTCGATGCATTACTAGTTAGTCCTCTGAGCCTCTGATCGTCGATGTTTTCTATTGCTGTGGAACCCTTAGTCCATATGAATTCCATTGTTGCGGTTCCTTAGTCAACTAACCATCTAGTATATAGTGCTTTGGCTCGCCGATGTGAGTTTTTTGCCCAATGCCTTGGTTTTATTGATCAAACTTTTTACTTTGCGATGTTTTTGTTTTCGCTATCAGAATGGTGTTGAGGATTGATCGGAGGACTAGTCCTTTGTGTTGCCAACACGGTGGAACCTTTGAGCTTTGATTCATCGATATTTAGTAGTTAAAGCTTCCCATCACCGATGGTTTCATGTTGACCGTGAAACCTTTAGTCTGGATGTCTTCCGCTGTTGCGGTTGCTTAGTGAACTAACCATCTGACATATAGTCCTTCCGCTCACCAATGCCGATGTGTTTAGTAGATAGTGGTTCTGATTTCCAATACATGACTTCGACAGAATTTAGTGCTTTATACCATCGACATTGTGGAAACTTTCAGCTATGTCTTGCCGATATTGCAGATTATCTTGTGTCTTGACCTGTCGATACGTAGTCTTTATAACCTCTGATCACCGAGGTTTTCATTTGATCACGAAAGTCATAGTCTGATTGTCTTCTGCTGTTGCGGATCCTCAATGAACTGATCATCCGATGCTATAGTGCTTCCGCCTACTAAAGTGGATTATTTTCCTAATGCTTAGCATCTTTTGCTTCCGACTATCGATAGGGTCTTCCCGCTATTTTTGTAAGCTGGTAGAGGTTTTCCGTGGTTTTTTAGCGCAGTCAGGGTTTCGTGTTTTGAGGATTGGTGGTTACAATGATGTGGTTCATGCTTTTATCAGAGGATTTTGAGTTAGTTCAGATGCAACCCAGATTCAGATGAAGAGTATTTTCTATCAAGGTTGTCATTTTGGTTATAGACAGGGGTTTAAGCACAAACTTGCAGGATTTTCTTTGCCTTGTCATTCTTTTTATTCATGCATTAATACTGTGTATAGTTCATTTTACAGAATGCATATGGAGGAGGTAAACATACTGATACAGTTTTTGTTATGTTTATGATAGGGTGATTGCTGCTACAAAGAAGATATGTCAAAAAGACAAAGCAGAAGAGGGATGGCTGAAGGAAACAACAAGGAAGGAAGAGGTTGAAGAATGAAGAAGCAGAGATAGAGAAAGAAGAAGAAAGTGAAGGTCTGAGATTAACAGGGTCTAAAAAAGACCAACGGATTATTGAGCATAATAAATAGTAGTAGAGGCCCAGGCTTGGGAAAAGTTCATCAATGACCAAGCTGGTCCCTCTTTATAAAAGTGCTATTAAATTTTAATTTAATGTAATGTATTGTACAAAATTATGAGCACTCACTAAAAGACAAAATTTTGGGATTAAACGGCTGAAGCAGGCAGCAAGGAAGGAAGAGGTTGAAGAATCAATAAGAAGAGATAGAGAAAAGAAGAAGAAAGTGAAGTTCTGAGATCAATAGGATCTAAAAAAGACCAATGGATGACTAAGCAGAATTGATAGCAGCAGATGCCTAGGCTTGGAAAAAGTTCATCAGTGACTAAGCTGGTCCCTCTTTATAAAAGTGCTATTAAATTTTAATTTAATGTAATGTATTGTACAAAATTATGAGCACTAACTAAAAGACAAAATTTTGGGATTGAACGGTTGGGGGAGCCCAAAGGTCATCGAGGGGTAGCCCAAAGGTTTTGTTTTTTATATAAATATAGGAGAGTTAGATGTAAGACAGGGACTTTTTCCCAGATAGATTTGTGAGAGCATGTTGTAAGAAGAACTATCTCCTTTTTCAACAAAGAATTACAAGTTTCTTGCTGGAATTTTTCAAATGCTGTGCTATGGATCTGTTGAATGTGAACTATTTCGTTTTCAGCTTGTGTCCATTAACTATGAGATCGTTCTAACTCTTTGAACCTATGTTCTTGTTATGAATGCACTCTAGTTTATTCTATGAAATTNTGTCTTGTTGTTCATATATCTATTTATGTTCATGTGTTTTGAAATAAGTAACAGCTATCTGTGATTTTTCTTAATGCATGCGCAGAAATACATTACTCATTGATGAATGATAATCTTGCTCCCTAGGGATAGGTTAGATAGTTAGTTTTAGTTTCTTGCTGTGTGTGATTTATATGCGAGGGAGTTAAGACAAGAGGTAAGAACCTGCGCATCACATTGTGACCACTTCTCATATTCTCTATCAATCTTCATTTTTAGATAGGCACTTACATATCATACTTAAATTCAAAAAACTAAAAATATACACGGTGGAACGGGCTGTAACCGATAGAACCTTTATTTTCTTACTTTACCTACGGTAGCCATACCATAAACCGGACGGATTCCCCATACCAAACAGTAATGGGCTAGTTGGGAACGTTTACTGGGGAGAATCCCTAACTGTTGTTACCTGCGATTTTCCAGGCCTCAACAAATATATAATACTTGTATCATATGTCTTCAAATATTCATATGACCAAGCAAAAGCATCAACATACACTTTTAACAACTTGATGTACATGTTTCTCTGCTCTATTGTGAATACCTTTGAAATCTTCACCATTCTGGGATGTTCATGGGTGCCCATATTAAATTCCATTACATTTTATTCTGAATATTGTACAAGTGGTTTTAAAGGTGTATCATCCTTTGAAAATATCCTCTCTAAAGGCACCAGACCCTTAGGAATGAAATTAATTTTTAGCTCAATAATCTTGTGACCTGCATTCTCATTTTCTGCAATACCCTCTATATGTTCAATTTCATTATCTTGCTCTCGGTCAATTACAGAATTGGAAAACTCACCTGTCAGCTCTAAAAATCTTCTTATCTCAAAATCATCTTCAAAGACTCTCCATTGCTTTATATTATCAGGAACAGAAGGTCTGTACCTAACTTCAATAGTATACTTTAGCTGTGTTGTTTTGGGAATACTGAAATGTGTGGCTGCTAGGGCAAGAGAATCAGCAGTTTGGTTATGATCCCTAGGAATATAAGTGATATTAAAAGCCACAAATTAATTTTCTATCATATCCCATACTTCATTTTAGTACACTTTCATCAAATCTTGTTTTACTTTATAGTTCTTCCTTACTTGCTGAACAACCAACTCGGAGTCGCCATACACAGAAATTTGTTGAATACCTAAATATTTTGTAGCTTTCAAACCTAACAACAAAGCTTCATATTCTGCAGTATTATTGGTGGTAATAAATTCCAATTTATACATTAACCTTACTACTACAGCACCTTCTTTGGATGATGATCCATCGAAATACATTTTCCAAAGTTCATCTTCTTGTTCCCTAGTGCATTTGACTGATTTTTCTTTTTCAACTTGTAATAAGCCAACAACATCATTATCATCACTAAAATGAACATACAAGTACCCAAATATTTTTCAACAGCATATAATGGATGATTTGTAGGATTTTTGTTATCAGTCACAATATAAGAAAACTATAATTCTCTATACAACCTTCTGTTTTCACCTCCAAAGACAAGAATGGTTGCATATGTTAAGTCCATCTGTAGAGTTCCACCAACCTTCTTGGCCCAATATCTAGAGAGGAGAAATCCAAGCTTAGGTGTAATGTATGCTACTACTAAATCCATAATCACACTCTTCATTGGTAGCTGAGCTAAACTAACCACCATATCCTTTATCACTCCTAAACATTTTACAGCTCATGAATCGAAAGCATACAAGTCACGATAAGGTTTTGTTATGCTCAAACCTAAAGCCTCCATGATAGCTTTTGGCATTAGGTTATGAGATGCTCCTGAATCCAAAAGGAAATTATGTATCATCTGCTCATGAATGGTTAGTGTGATGTAAAAAGGAGTAGATGCACTTGCCTCATTTTCAGTTTTTTCTGCCAAAGCTGACCCAATAAAATTTTTAGGACTTTCGTCTTGTAAATTCACTGTGTCAGAGGGAAGTTGACTGTTTGCTGAACCGATCATTTTCAAAACTGAATTTTTGTAAGAAGGATTCTTCATCAACCTAGTGAAAGGCATAGGGATATTGATTTTGCATAATTCATTTTCCAGATTGAAATTCTGCATACTTTTATTCACTTCTTCAACTTCAATACTATTCTTTTGTTTATCCTAATTCTGATTTTTCTCTAATACTAGATCAAATTGTTGTTTAGGAGGCGAAAATACCTTTTTCCTAGGATTTTGAACCACCTGTTTTGGCCCTGATTTTAAATTTAAGGTTTTCTTTGGATCAGTCTGATATGTATCAACAGTTACAGCAGTCACTTCAAGATTTAAATCATTTTCTTTTTCAAACACATCTGCATCATAATATTTTGAGTTTAAAAAATCCTCCTCAGTCACAAAACCTTCAGTCAACTATTCTCCAAAATAATTCATATCCTGATCTGGATCCTCAAAGAACTCTTATTCTTCTATTTCACCTTCATCAATTACATTATTCTGAAGTGGTGGTGGCACCTTTTGATCCTAATTTTCTCTCCTTTCTCGTTGTATATCATTGTTTTTTCTTTATCTTGGAATGAAACGAGGTGCAAACTGTCTCCTGAATTGATTTGGATTATTAGGGTTTCTATCTCCATCTTGAACTGGTTTATTTAAATTTTTCTCAAATTCCAACTTGTTTAGTTTTGCTGTTATGATTTTCACTATCTTGGCCATCTCATCAAATTTACCTTCTGCAGAGTGGGATGTTAAAACCCTTGGAGCTACCTCTTTCTTACCCTTCCTGACATATATCTGTTGAGTTGAGTTTCCCTTAAATATATTAGAAGATAATATATTAGACTCCACTTCTAATGCTGACTCCTGCATGTTAAGTAAAGTAACAGGTCTTGTTTCTCTCAAGAGTAGGGAAAATTCATGATCAAAAGCATTATCATAAGTGAGTTTTGCAGAAGTTTCAGAAGGTTTTATCTCTACAGGAATTCTGTTATACATCTTATTGAACCTCTTCAAAAAATCATCTATGGTTTCATATTTCTTTCTTTTGAGAGCTCCAAAATAAGTAATGTAATATGTGTGATCCTTAGTATCACCCCACTTTATCATGAAAATATCCTGAAGGTCTTCTATTATAGAAATGGAGTTTGCAGGTAACTCTCTGAACCATTTTCTGACCTCTCCATCAAGACTCTGTACGAACATCCTCATCCACACATCCTTTGCCTCGATATTCTAATTATCTACGTATCTGAGAAATGCATCCCAATCATCCTGAGCTGTGGTCTCACCTTGTCCATTAAACCTAGGTAAGTATTTTGGTAATCTCCCCCAAAGAGAGCATTTAAGAGCTGAGGCAAAACTAGAAGTGCATACCTAGTTGCCACCATTTGGTCCATCATATCTAATGGCTGATTTTGGGTTGCCATATTTAAGTTGACTGGTTTAGATGATGGAAAGACTTGACTAGAACTTGGTTGAAAAGGATTTTTACTAACTTTGAGGTGAAATAAAGGGATTTTTCCAGGAGATAAAGTCCTTGCTTTCTTGAAAGATTGAGGATCAGTAAAAACCTGAAAATTACTAACAGGGATTGTAGGCTTCAACCAAGATGAATCTTGTTCCTCTTCCTTAAGAACAGAAAAAGGTGATGATATGTCTATTTAATCAGGGTTACATAGGGCTGGAGATGAGTGAGACCTTTTTATTTTCCTAGCTATTTTCAAAATCTGTTCTGTGTCTGAGACACCCAGTTGTAAAGGTGAACTAGGTCTTCTTCTTGTCCCAATTCTTTTAGTAGCCACTGTGAAATATTTGGTGAAATGTAGTCTTCTAAAATTTGTTGGTTTAAGTCCAACTCTAAAAACCAGTTAAATGATGAGTAACCAGGGAAAGTAGACTTTTGGATTCGTCCACAGCAATGGAGCCAAAGATGTTAGTGCCAGAAATTGTTCTCATACTACAGAAGAACAAGCCAACACAATCTCATAAAACATAATAAAACAAGATAGGTTTTTTAGGGTTTTGGTCGTATAGTTTGTAAACAAGGGGGTAAAAAATTCACAAGGCTAAAGCAAACACTAAATCATGAACAATTTAAGGAATTAAATGCATAACATATAAAACATAAACCAGATACAATAATCATAGCATTAAATTCCATCAACAGTTAACAAGCACTTCATGAATAATAACCTTAAACAGGAAATGAATATATCAACTAAGTGATTATACAAATCAGAAATGGAATCAACCAATAGACTAAAAAGGGATTATAGTAGCATATATTTCATAATTCAGTCATCAAAAACACATAATATTTGTTACACTTAGCTCATAAACCACAGCTTGATAGCCTCCCCTTGCAACAAAAATTGAACCCCTGGTCCTTTACTAAGCTTACATTTATCTTATTTTTTCAAAAACAGTTCCATAACTGATCAAACTACCTTTAGGTCATCTATCGAATTGTTCAATAAAACTATCATTATACAAAAATGAAATAAATTTTACAAACTAACTAATAACTGCTTTTCTTAAAGTACTTTTACAAGTCCTTTGTTGCCTCTGCTAAAAGAGCAATTCCTTCTAAAGCTTGAGTCTTCCTTCTTGCTTTCAGGTTCTCTGCTTCTAAATCTTCAACTCTTTTTGTCAGATCCTCATTCTGCTGTGTCAACTCTTGAATAGTTTGTTTTAGTTCTGTAAACAGGCTCTCTGTATATCTCTTTCTTTTTAAAGCCTCTTTAGAAACTGAAATTAATTCCTGATAATGACTATTTACTTCTTCCAAATATTCTCTCAGTATTCTATTTGCAGTCATTAATCCTTCATTGGTCTCATGTAGGTACTCAATTTGATATTTGTATTGTTTGATAATCCTCTGCAAATTTTCATTTTCAGAATCAATTCACCTTCCTTCTGATACTGGATGCATTCCTTCTGGCATCCAAGGGATTTTCAGCTTTCTGAAGATCTCTTCATCTTCTTCCATATGCTCTGTCAAGGCCATAGGGGTTTCTGAATACTCATTGGCTTTAATATTACATTGGACTAATTGCTCAGCAACCTCTCCTTTTCCTACACAAGAGCTCTGTAACTCATTTTGATGCTGATCTAAAATCATCTTCTTTCAAACTTCCATGAATATTTCTGAGATCTTGGTTTCAGTGAAAACGGGTTTATTTTATGAAACTATCTGCTTTTTACCCTTCACAATCTCTTTATTTTGATCTTCATTATCTTCTAATTCTTCTTGAGATGAAGTATCTTCAATTACTGTAATCTTCTTTTCAGCTAGTTTAGGGTTTAACAGCTTCTTCATATTTAACCTGAGTTTGTTCTTTGGCCTAGTCTTGGGCCTCCAAGCCGTTCCAATTTCTCCTAACATTTTTAAAACTTTCCCTTGATGTTTAATAGAAGCTAGTTGGACAACTTTCCTTTTCCTCCCTTGTGACATTGCTTCATCTTCAGAATGTGTATGTATATCCTGTTTGGTAGGAACCCTAGCTTCATCAGATAATGACCTTTTTTCATCTTCAAAGAGTACTGTAATAGGAACTTGTTCCTATTCTTTCACATATTCCCTTATACCTTGTTTTAGTTCTACAGGAAAAACATCTTCTATAGGCTCCATTTCCTTCACTTCTGCCTCTGAAACTTTGTTTTCCTCAATATTGATTTGTTGTTCAATTTCAATATTTTCATATTATTGTTTCATATATTTTCCTGCTTTACTATCTTCTTCATTCTTAACTGTGACCTTCTTTTTAATCTTTTTGACCAAATTCTAACCCTTATTCAACTGTCTCTTCTGAGATAACTCTTCCTTCTCTGTTTGAAAACCAGACCAAAATAGGAAATAGTCCCATGTTTTCTCTTGCTTAAGAAGTACAGTATTTATGACTAGTTTTATAAGCCCATGATGAAACATAGATTGTTTGGTGTGATCCTGATGCTCCCTCACCCTGCTAGACATATTTTGTAAACTTTTCAAGAATAAGAATGGGAGATTCATTTTGGCTTAATGGCTGAGATGTTGCAAAAACCTAAAATGATACTTGAAAACAAATGCAAATCTCCCTTCACAAGTGATATAACTCTGCAAGATTTTGATTGGCTCTATCCATTCTAGCTTAAATTTTTGAATAGGTACTCCCTTTCCCCAATCTGCCACTGCATCTAGAAGTAAGTATTTCTATGTATCAAAGGTGAAAGGTACTTTTTTAAACCAGTATTCACCCTCATCTAAAATCCCTATAGCCTCTGCTAACAATTCTCTGGTCAACTTAAACTTCAAAGTATCAAAAGTCACGATATCTTTATCCAAACACTGAGCAAATTTATAAGAGACTTCTGAGTGATATCCCTCAATTATTTCAAAAAACGTTAACCACCCTGCCTCTTAAAACAGTTTTGCACAGTTTGGAAAATTCTAAACCCAGGTCATGTCTAAAGGTTCAGATCTATTGGTTTTACCACTTATTTTCATTTTGAATGACTGTCAAATTGCTTCTTCAGCAAAACAAAATCTAATTCTATTCAAATCTTGACAATTTGAGGAAACCAAAAACCCCAAACTGGACTCTATCACTTAAACTGATAAATGCCTTAATTCCATTGACAGAGGATTCGATATAAAGTATGAATTAGGTTTACATACTAATAATCTTCATTCAATTCCATCATTAATCCTTTGCTTAGTAAAAACCCAAATACATGGACTTTGATATCAATTCACATCCTACCTGTCAAAGTGATGAATCCAGGTGTTAGAATCATGCTTTCTTGACTGTCAGGTGTCCAATTTCATTCCTCAATCTTCTCTGACCTCTACGATAACTCCAAACGATTGCCCTTCAAAATCCCTAATTTTCTGACCTGTTTCAATATTTAATTACACACTGCTAACACTTCGCTACGAACTCATCTGATCTTCATGCACTTCAGGGGATGAAAAATTCAAGGCGAATTTGTCTCATCCCGTTTAATCATGATTATTCCATCACTCTGCAACAAATCATCACAACTCGCCCTCATGATGATTTGATTGAAGAATTAACACCTGTCACAATGATCACTCTAGAGGAAACACGTATCAAATCCATCAACCAAGTATGAATGACCTCTCATGTGTGAGAATTTTAAAAAATTTGAATAAAAATGATGATTTTTTAACTGCGTGATTTTCTTGTAGCGCATGTGCGTAATTTTTTCAGGCTTGAGCTACAAGAAAGTTTGCTTTAATGATTTTCAAAAATATAACAACTAGCAATGATTTAACTTTGGTAAAATGATCTAGGTCAAAACTTTATGATATTTTTAGGAACTTTTTAATTCATATAAACATTCTATAAGCCCCCTAACTGTGAATTTCGATAAATAAAATCAAAATTGAAAAATAAAACTAAGAAATCACATAAACATGAAAATTAAAGAAAAAAGATTCAAACTATCCTAAGAAACAAATTTTTCTAGGAGAAATGAACAAAACCAAGTTTCAAAACATAAACAAATGCATTAAAAATGAAAAACAAAAATAGGCTCTAACAGATCTAATCAACGGTCCCTAAATATTTCGCGAGGGAAAGGTACAAGTGAGTTAACAAGGTGAACGGTGGCAAAATTGCATAAAGGACTGAATCATGCAACGGTTGATCTCTTACGTAGAGGAACTCCATGGAAAAGATTGATTTTGCATAGTGCAAGGTGCGTGAGGAAATGGGATCAACGCAGTTGCGAAGCAAAGTTAGAGCATGAATAGGACGCAATGATACAGGTCGTGTCTGGGGAAATAAATATGTCAGAGTTGTTATAAAAACATCCTTTTTAGGAAAGCGATTGTGCCTCGCAGATGCCAGATTGTCGTTATCAAACCAACGTGTCAGAGATCCTTTATTTCCTGTAGTAGATAAAAAATTCTTAGCGAATCTGCCACATCAGGAGTTTGTTAGAATTAGAATGATGAATCAAGATTTGATTCTCAAATTTTGTAATAGAATTAATCTCTATTTCAAGGTTGGTCTCAGGAGCCATAACACTATAAATATGTCCTCAATTGATGAGGAAAGGGTTGCAAGTTTCATTCAGAAAGCATTCTTCTCTTGTTTTTGTCTCTATATCTTTCTTGGAAGTGTTACTGAGAAACATTCCCCCACTATTCTGAGATTCATCACGGTGATTTATATTCAGTCTATTTTTCCTTTTTATTCATATTCATTTCTATTTTTTTCTGCTAATGCGCTCTAGTTTCATATGAGGAATTCATTTCATTAAGCACCCCTTGTATCAGACGTTGCATTTGTTATGTGTTTCTGGTAAATTTTTTGGATTTCATCTCCTACGCTCCACTGCAGCTACTATCCTCTATTGTTTATGCTACTAAAGGTGGTGTAAGAGATTCATCTGCAGATAGGTGCATCTTGCTTCATTAGGATTCTTCCTCTTTTGCCTATCACCCTTTCAATATATTTGAATGTTTGTGACACTTACTTTTCCTCATAATACAAAGGAAATTCATCTCTTATTTTCACTGTAATACCCTTGATTGATGCAGGATTTGACTCCATTTCCCAATGATTTTCCTGTTTTTTTGTTCTGTCACTTTTAAATATATCAACACCCCGTTCCCATAAAAAACATAGCCTTCTGACTGCTTGTTTAATGCTAAACACATAGGTGAATTTGATTCTGTGACAAGAGAGAGCCCTCTCTAACTGTATTGGCTATAATGCAGTCTAAAGTTTGGTTGAAATGGTTACCCCTGTGACTTCCTACCACAACCATAGGAAAATTACAGGGTGCTAACATCTTAGTGCCATTGTTGGGGACCTATTTGTTGCTATCTCCTTGAGAAAAATGGCATTGCTTCAGTTCTATGACCTGGTTGAGTAGTCGGTCCTAGACACAAAATTAGTTGCATGTGCTCTAGCGACTCCTCTCAAAGCCTTTGGAAGGTGACTCCACTAGGAATACTAACCACCCAGAAGCTCCAAATATTTTGAAATTTCCTATGGCGACTCCACATGAATTTCAAAATTGAATCCACTGGAAAAGACTAGTGGCCTAACTCGAACCCACACAAGGAGAAATCATGATGTAGAATCCTTTCAGGAAACCTTTGATCCAGAAAATCTGATCCGACAAGCCAATAGGCTGCAAAGGTTAGTCAAAAATATTTCCTTCCCTGCTGAAGGTGCTATATATGTTTGTGATACATATGAATGCTGCAATGAGGGGATGATATTAACCTTCCATAGGACTAAATCTGAATCCAGTCTCTCTAACTTGGTCACTAACTCCTCTACATTTTATTTTCCCCGCATTTCTTGGTCACCCCTGACCTCAGAGCCTCTAGAAGAGGATTTCCAACATCTACCTGACCCAGAGTGCTCTACACTTATTTCTGAGTTAATATTGCTAAATATTGTTGTCATAAGGCAATATGATACCACACCTTCTTCTCCTACTACTTCCAGACAAATTCATCCTTCATCTTCCAGCTTCACAACTCCTCGCACTCCTTATGTCCCTCACGGCTTGTCGATTTTCTCCATGTCAGTTTTAGTCCCCCTTGTAAGCCCCATTGTACCTCCAAAAATGGCAAACATATTTTCTCCTATACTCCTGCTCGCAGCACTTCATGACCTTCCTCCGATATACTCCACAAGGCTCAGACAGTTCAATGGAGAAAGGGGGTATTCAGCTGAATAACACCTGGGATGGTTCTCTAACTGGGTAGACCTAGAAGAATTAGACCATGACGATGTTAAGGTCAAGTTATTCACTCAAACCCTTGTCGAAGAAGCAATAAAGTGGTAAAAAAATATTGCGGAGGACTCTATTCAGATTTATCAGGCATTTGAGGATGCTTTCAAGGATAAATGGGAATACTAGAAGAAACCTAAGAAATATCTCTCCCAATATCATTCCATGAGAAGGAGGGAGAGTGAGTCTATCCAAGAGTTTTCAGATAGGTTCATGAAAGTATACAACTCCATCCCTTCCCAATTCAAACCTCCTATTAGCTCTACCCAGTTGCAATATGTTGAAGCTTTCGATGGTGAATTATCTTTGTGGCCGAGTGAAAGAAGATCATCCTCCTTGGCAGCTATGATGAAAGATGCCGTAGAGGTGGAGGTAAACCTAATTGTTGCAAGACAGAAGAAAAGAAAGGATGGAGAATGGAGAAGTGATGAAGGCGAGCGAAGAAGAGAGGATGGAGACTGGAGAAGTGATGAAGGCGAGTGAAGAACAGAGGATGGAGAAAGGAGAAGAGATGAAGGAGAGAGAAGGAAGGACAAAGAACCTGAATAGCCCTCTGCCTCTAGCTCACAAGAGGCCATAATTGACACAATGTTGAGGACCATGGAAATACTAATGGAGAGGCTATCTGTAGATGGTAGACCACCTCCTAGGGAAAATCAAGAACAAAAAAATAGGAATCAAAATGCCAAAAGGCCCCAAGTTGTCCATAATAGGCAGAGAAACCATCCCAACCCACCTTTGAGGCCTCCATTTCGAGAAAATTTCGTGGATCAAGATAGCGAACATCAAGCTAAAGAAGAAATCCATCAGCTAGACACTAACTCTCTCACCACCTTCCTCACCAAAGAAGAACATGACAATGCTTGTCTGGAGAGGGGAGAGATACCTCCAGATGAGGCAGATGACTTCAGGAGAGGGTACCAGCTCATTGTCCTAGATGTGCAGAGACAAATCAGCTTGAGAAATAGAGATGTCCCTGTTATGAAGGATAAATAAATAGGGAACAAAGCTTCTGCCAGCAAGCCTAAAAATGACACACCTCCCATCCCTGCCAAAACCCTGGTCATGGTTGTGGTGGTGGATGACATTCCCCTGAAGTTTGTAATGTTGTTGTCAATATCTTGGGCAACCAAGCTCAAAGGCGCCCTACAAATGGACATGTCATATGCCAATATCCCTATCTTTGGGATAAAAATAAGCATTTTCAAAGAACAAAACTTGGCATATATGGTAACCAGTGATGAAAGGCCACAAAATCATCCCATATATTCACTAGACACAAAGATGGGATATGTTATCTTGTTTACTAAAGGAGATGAAGATAGGTCTTGTTTCTAGAATGTTTCCTTCATACCTACTCAGGAGGAGCTATAAGGGGTGTGGGATGTGAGTTTTGATGGGTCAACGTGTAAATAAGGGGTAGGAGCTGGGGTATGGGCGAGACCCCCAGGAGTGCGAGCTTTAACTTATTCTTACAAGTTTTCTTTTGACTATACAAAATATGAAGCGGAATATGAGGCTATGATATTAGCAATTATGGCCTTGAAGGAGCTTTAGGTCAAGAGGGTGGTGTTGCATGGGGACCCTAATCTAGTAATTAATCAAATGATGGGTGAGTATCAAGCCATACATCCCAGGATGAGAAGCTACCAAAATGATTCCCAGGACCTCATTGAATGTTTTGAAGAATGGAGTTTCAATATAATCCCTAGAGTATAGAATTGTGTGGCTGATTCCTTGGCCACTTCGGCGACAGCCTTCAAGGTCCCTATGCACCCTGTAGGGAAATATGAAATTGAATTGAGGTATAGACCCTCTGTCCTAGATAATGTCAAGAATTGGCAGGTATCTGAGGATGATAAGCATATTCACAGTTTCCTCACTTTGACTGGGGAAATTGAGGGACTCGATGTTGATGAAGAAAATGAAGTTCAAGAGGGGGCGCCTCCCACGCAAGAGCCCCTACAAAGCTAGACTGTGGATCCACAAGAAGTAATCCGAGAAGAGGAGGTTTTTGTTGTTGATAGCACCAAAGAGGATGAAAATGAAAAGGTTTGGGAGCCTGAATTACGGGATTTTGAAGTCCAACATGGATACGAGAATAACCTTTGTGGCAAGGAGATTTTGCAGCTGAAGGGTAATTCCATCCCCAGAGGTCTGGTCCCTCTAGAGAAACTCTTCGATCCTAATGATGTAGCTAGAGAACCTCAACTGGTCCCAAGCTGTGAAGATGTTGAGGAAGTGAATATTGGGACAGAAGAGTAGCCTAGGATCATCAAAATAGCGAGGAACCTCTCACCTGAAGCCAAACAAAGATACATCTTGCTGATGAAGGAATATTCAGATATATTTCCCGAGAGTTACAAGGACCTTAAGGATTACGACACCAGCATCATCCAGCATACCATACCAATCAAGAAGGACGAGATGTATTTCAAACAAAAGCTTAGAAGGATGAACCCCAAGCTGCTGCCCCTGGTAGAAAAGGAGTTCAAGAAGTTGTTTGAGTCCAAAATCATTGTGGTCCTCAGATTTTCATGTTGGGTGGCAAATCTGGTCCATGTTAGAAAGAAGAACAGAGAAATAAGAATCTGTATTGGCATCATAAACTTGAATTGAGATTCCCTAAAGGATCATTATCCCCTCCCCAAAATGGACCATATCTTACAGAGAGTAGTGGGCTCACAGAGGATCTCCACTCTGGATGGTTTCTTGGGTTATAACTAGATTGTGGTACATTCAGAGGACCAAGAGAGGACATCATTCACCACCCCCTGGGGAACCTTCATGTACGCTAAAATTCCATTTGGACTAATGAACACAGGTGCAAATTTTCACAGGGCCATGGACATAGCATTCGTCGATGAAAAAGACAAAATTATGGTCATCTATCTGGACGATATCATTGTTTTTTCCAAGTCTGATGAAGAACATGTTGCCCACCTGTTGAAAACGTTCAATAAATGAAAGAAGTTTGGAATCTCATTGAATCCTAAAAATTCATTCTTTGCTATGAAAGAAGGGAAGTTTCTTGGGCATATAATCTCTCAAGAGGGCATCAGGATAGATCCTAAGAGGGTTGAAGTAATCAGCAAAATCGAGCTCCCTTGAAACAAGGTTGAAGTTCATTCATTTCTGGGGAAGGTAAATTTCCTGAGAAGGTTCATAGTTGTATTTGATGAAATAGTCAAATATATAACTAACATGCTAGGTAAATACCAAGAAATCAGGTGGACACCCGAATCCATACAATCCTTTGAAGGAATAAAAAGGGCCATAGCTGAGGCGCTCGTTCTTGCGAGCCCTGATTTTTCCAAAGACTTTCTCATATTTTCGTTTGCCTCTAAGCACACAGTGGCAGGGGTACTGCTACAAAAGAACCCATTAGAGGAATTTTGGGGTCTAAAATGGGCCTCCTAAGGAAAATAATAAAATAATATTTAAAATAATAAAATAATATTGATTAATTTTGGAGGAAGAAAGAAAAAAATACTTTTTGTGTACGTATTTTCGACATATCTCCCTGTGTTTTTACTCAAATTTTGATCGGGAGAGCTCATTGGATGCGGAATTCTATTCCGCATCCAATGAGTACCCACACTACATACTTTTGACAGACCCCGCGACCCCAAAAACAAGAAATACCTGAAAAAACATGATGATGACATCATCATCACATTTTTTCAGGTATTTCTTGTTTTTGGGGTAGCAGGGTCTGTCAAAAGTATGCAGTGTGGGTACACGTTGGATGCGGAATCGAATTCTGCATCCAACGAGCTCTCCCAATCAAAATTTGAGTAAAAACACAGGGAGATATGTCGAAAATAAGAACAAAAAAATAGTTTTTTTATGACAAATATGTTAATTCAACCATTATGGTTGACTGATTTTATTGAAATTCTATTGGTTCTTGAATTCCAACTCACAAAAACTTATTTTGGCACGTTTTCTTATAAGTCCCATTTTAGACCCCAAATTTCCTCTAATGATGAAGGCCAAGAGAATCCCATCACCTTATACATCAAGACTCTTAGAGATGCCCCCTTGAAGTACAAAATCCTAGACAAACAGGCCTATGCTCTAGTGTAGGACTTAAAGGACTTTAGAGTATACATCCTGCATTCCCATATTGTCGCTCACGTACCCACCAGTGCTGTGAAGGACATTCTGGCCCAACCAGATCCAGAGGGAAGAAGGGAAAAGTGGATAGAAGTTATTCTTGAGTATGACCTGGAAATCAAGCCCACAAAGTTGATCAAGGGCCAGGGGTTAGTAAAGCTTATGGCCCATTCCAACTGCGATGCTTTCATCTTGCACGTGATCATTGAATTTCCAGCTGAGGAGTAGAATCCTCAGGAGAAAACAGGTCCCCCATTAGGTGAGTATTTTCTATCATCCCCATGGTACACTGATATCATTTTTGTCTTACAGCATCTGCAAACTCCACAAGGCATGGATAAAACTCGGGCCAATTTCCTCAAGAAGAAAGCAATGAGTTTCTGTATCCTAAACGAGAAGTTGTATTGGAAAGAGCCTGGAGGAGTTCTGCTAAATTGCGTAGACGAGAAGGAATCCAAGAAACTTATAGAATAATTTCACGCAGGAGAGTGTGGGGGAGATCACTATTGGAAAACCATAGTCAAAAATATCATGAGATTAGGATTGTATTGGCCTACAATATTTTTTGATACTCATAATAAAGTGGCTTCCTACCATAAATGTCATAGTTTTGAAGGCAGGATAAAATTGGTGTCATTACCTTTGAAGCCTATCCAGGTTGAAGCCCCTTTCCAGCAATGGGGGATATATTTTATCAGATAAATCAATCCTCACTCTTCATGGAAACACAGGTGGATGCTCACCGCTACTGACTACTTCACAAAATGGATCAAGGCTATCCCCACAAGATAGGATACCAAAACAGTGATCATGCAATTTTTGGAGGAGCATATTCTGTCTAGGTTTGGAGTTCCTAGGAAGATAATCACAGATAATACTCCTACCTTTAAATCAAATAAGATGATCACTTTCTTCTTCAAATATCAAACAGCTGGGGCATTCCACATCCTATTAACCCCAGGGAAACGGACTAGCAGAGTCTTCAAACAAGATTCTTATGGGGATCATAAAGAAGCTGATGCAGGAAAATAAGAAGGCTTGGTACACTAAGTTGATTCACGCTTTGTGGGCTGACAGAATTAGTGTGAAGAGGTCTATAGGAACCTCACCATTCCAGCTGGTCTATGGTTCAAAGGCAATTTTTCCTAACTCCCTGAGCTTGCTAGTAATGATATTGGTGCAATAAGAGGATGTTGAAACTCATCCCACCCAAAGGAGGATGTATCAGTTAGTTGACCTATAACAACAAAGGGAGCAAATTCTCGACGGGACTCGATAATTTCAGGACAAGATGAAAGCAATCTTTGACATAAGAACCAAATCTGATGATTTTCAAATAGGAGACATGGTGTTGCAATGGGATGCACCCCACGAGGAGAAGGGGAAAAATGGGAAATTTGATCACCTGTGGAAAGGCCCTTACAAAATTGTCGCCTTCAGAGGAAAGCATGCTTATGTATTGGAAGAAATGGAAGGTGGATTGGTATATGGAGCTCTGGTTAATGGGAGACTCCTCAAACATTACTTTTTGTAAGAAAATTCAGTCCCATTGTCATTGTATATATAGTTTTCTTTTAATGTTGCTTGTGTGGATGGATCTCTGATGGACTTAACGTCAGAGGTGAAGGCACTAATGTCTCCAAGAGATGTTGTCATCTGGTTTTTATTTTTAAGCAAGTTTTATTGTTGCATACACCAGGGTAGAGTTCGAGAGTTGCAAGAAGGATTGGAAATTTCCCTATCGTCAAGGCACATGGTCTACGTAGTTCTTTTCTACCTCACAGGGAGGATAGCATCCCCGAGTTGGAGCCGCTGTTAGCACCTGGTTCGCACCAGTGCTAAATTTTGAAGGGGCTTGCAGATGCAATTATCTCCATTTTGATCTGAAAGGTTGACAAAGGGGATAGGAGAAATTAAATAGAAAATCCCCGAAAATGTAACGAGCTTCTGTAGACTCTGAAAATCAACGACTCAGGTGCACAGCTGAAGCAGATTGTCGACAGAGAAATTTTCGCCAAGGAGAATATGCGTAGTCCATAAGACTGTGGAGGATCATGAATTATGTTCCTCCCCTCAGACATCAATGGCTGATATTCATAGATGCTCGCGATCTATGTTGGACACGAGTTTCACAGCGACAACACACGCGGTGGTTGGCAAGATGGAGCGTTGTGAAAGGTTATTAGGACCCACACAATTAAACGGCCAAGATCTAAGGGCATGCCTAATCTACGGTAGAAATAGGTTTTGCGATGGGAAGGAGCACGGGATTTAAATAGGAGACCCATTGCGAAATCCGTTAAGCCCTCACTGTTCGGGTAGCGTAGATCTGGCAGAGATCTAATCAACATTCCCTGAATATTTCACGAGGGAAAGGTACAGGGGAGTTAACAAGGTGAACGATCATGAAATCGCATAAAGGACCGAATCATGCGAAGGTTGATCTCTTGTGTAGAGGAATTCCATGGCCAAGATCGATTTCTCACAGTGCAAGGTGCGTGAGGGAACAGGATCAACGCAAATGCGAAGCATAGTTAGAGATTGAATGAGACGCAATGATACAGGTTGTTTCTGTGGAAATAAAGCAGTTAGATTTGTTCTAAAAATGTCCTTTTCAGGTAAGCAATCGTGCCTCGCAGATGCCAAATTTCCATTTTCAATCCAGGGTGTTGGAGATCCTTCATTTCCTATAGTAGATAAAAAATCGTAGTGAATCTGCCACATCAGGAGTTTGTTAGAATTAGAATGATGACTCGCAATTTGATTCCCAAATTTTGTAACAGAATTAAACTCTGTTTTGAGGTTGGTCTCAGGAGCCATTGCACTATAAATATGTCCTCAATTGATGAGGAAAGGGTTGGAGCTTTCATTCAGAAAGCATTTTTCTCTTGGTTTTGTCTCTATAGCTTTCTTGGAAGTGTTAATGACAAACATTCCCCCATGTTTCTGAGATTCATAGTGTTGTTTTACATTAAGCATTCCTTGTATCAGATGTTGCATTTTTATGTGTTTCTAGTAAATGTTTTGTAATTCATCTCCTATGCTCCACTACAGTTACTAGCCTCTGTTGTTTATGCTACTAAAGGTGGTGTAAGAGATTCATCCATAGATAGGTGCCTCTTGCTTCACTAGGATTCTTCCTCTTTCTCCTATCACCCTTACAGGATATTTGACAGTTTGTGGCACTTACTTTGCCTCATAATACAAAGGAAATTCCCCTCTCATTTTCACTGTAATACCCTTGATTGATGCAGGATTTTACTCCATTGCCCAGTGATTTTCCTTTCGATTTGTTCTGCCATTTTTAAATCTATCAACATCCCATTCCCATAAGAAATATAGCCTTCTAACTGCTTGTTAATGCTAAACGCATAGGTGAATTTGTTTCTGTGACAAGAGAGAGCCCTCTCTGACTGTATTGTCTAGAATGCAGCCTAAAGGTTGGTTGAAATGGTTACCCCTGTGACTTCCTACTGCAACCATAGGAAATTTACAATGTGCTAACTGACCAATACTTTCAGTATTCCTTGTTCCCTTTATGTATGTGTATTCTCATACTTAATATTTGATATAATGTACTATTGATAACTCAATGCAATCCCATATATTACAACAAATCTTCTTATGTGCTCTTTTCTTTTACAAAAATCATTTGAACCTATATATTTAGTGTATCATTGAATATGGACATTTGTATCTATATAGATCCATTTTATATTTTGTAGCAATGAAGATATTTGTTAGAAAACAGGACCACGGAGCAATAACATATATACATTTAAATCATTAAACAAGATGCAAAACACATTAAACACATTACAGAGAGACGCAGAATAACATGGTTCACACAAACGATGGGCTACGTCCACACAGAAATTGCCAGTCCTTTTATTACCGTCCAAAAAGATGAAGGGATACAACCTGCAGCAATACCGTTGCACTTCCTCTTCACGCTCTCACAGTCTCTCTCACACAATCACAGAGATTGTTAACAATACAATACAATACAATACAATACAATACCCAATCATATTACAATGCTTTTCTTTTATAGAGGAAATACCATGGGAAAATACTACGGTTAACCCAATACCATGGGTCCACAAAACTGTTGGCCAACAAACATCTCCGAACCCCAAAGTGGGGGAACGAGTGTACAGTACACCTGAGGTACAAACACGACCGAATAATATATCTGGATCTGGAAGATTAGGCTCCACAACCAACAATATTGGTGTACATATACATCAATTTTAAAATAAAAAACGCCCAATCATTTTTATTTCTTATGGCTTCCTCCCCCTCTAGACTAAAATCATTTATAATATTAAACTTTGTATGAATTCTTGATTGTATTCTAGGGTTCTAACATAAATCTTCTGCTCTTTGGTTTTACTCTTAATTTAGTTTTAACTTGGGATTTTATTTCCTCTAGGTGCAAATTTTTTAGTTGTACTCTAAACTCACAATTATAACATAGAATAACCTAAAGTTCCAAACTATTCCAAAAATTCAAGTTACACAAATTTTACTACCAAAATTAAAATTTGAAAAGTTGTGAATCGTTAAAAAAAATGTGGTTGTGGAAAGTGTGACATAAATTATTGTTAAGAATTCCAATCCCGATTGGGAAGAAAGTAATGATCTTCTTATGGAAGGGAAAAGTTAGATAAATTATGGTCTTTTCTATTATAACAATGGCTTGAACCCATATAGTTTGTGTGTCATTGACATCTATGTGTCTATAAAGCCATTTATTTTGAAGGAATGAAGAGACCAATCTACATATACATCAACTTATCAAACGCCAAACAATTTTAATTTCTAACACTTCCTCCTTTGGACTAATGTAGTTTGTAGATATATTAAATTTTGTATGAATTTTATTTAAAGGATTATCCCTTAGTTTCTTAGCAACAATTTCACAATTCAAGTCAAAAATTAGTTTCGCTTGTCCATGATCAAACAAAATCAACATAATATAAATTAGTATTAAAAAACAAAAAAAATAATACAATGGAATTCTCTAACTTACCAAGATCAATTCAATCATGTCCATGAATTGCTCTTCCGAGTATTACTAGCTATTAGAAGTAAATCTTCAAAGAGTGATGTAATAGTGATCTCATTTCAATGTTTGAATTGTCTTTAACATCTACTTACTCTATTTCATGTTTATTGCATTGATTATATTATTATACCTACCTCAGCAGGTATATTGTAATCGATTGCAAGTCAAACTCTTTTGACTTTTGTATTAGTTGGTGTCTTTTGAGGCAGTTATAAAGAATTAAAATCTGTTTTGCAAAGTATGACTTAGGGATTTGTAAAATATTTTTTTTAATTTTGTTAAAAACCTATTTTTGTAAACAGCTGATTGGTGGATAGAAGATGATGTAAACTTTGGAATTTGGTATCTGGATTTGAGTTGACATGTGGTAACATGACATCATAATAATAAAATTAAAAAAATAAAAATTATATCCCATTGCCAAGTGGTACCATCGGAGCCAGCTGTTCTGGGCTCGTTCCCACCCAACTCCATGTGACAATTGTCATCTGCATGTTCATTACAGCAGTTACATCAATCGCAATATGGATCTATCTGACTATACCGACATGGAAGTTGTGGAAGGTTCCCAGTCCTCCTGTGTTTTGGCTCCTCAGTCACTTGCATCTGCTTGCAAAGCACGGACCTGACGTTTTCATGCAGTTGGCCCGCAAATATGGCCCTATCTACAGGTTCCAATTTCTCAATTCTCCTTCTGTCCTCCCATTCCAGTTTTTCCATACACTCTACGGTGAAATCTCATGCTTCGTCACCTGTTCAGTCATTCATATTCATCAACTTCATCTACTTACTATGTCAATGTTGATAGTAGTTAATTGAACAGAATTGAGGAAGCAACGCTTACCTCCTTGGCAGAGCGATCGTCGGGTGCGAGGAATCGATTACCTTGGCTGTTGATTGTAGGGTTAGCACTTCCACCAATGGGTGTAGTCATTGTTAACTACATGGAAGTAGCCGTGTCGGCATCTGTGTTTCAGCATCAGAGCATTAAACTTCTTTTCTTTATAAACTTCTAAACTATAATGTTTGATTGATGTGAATTCATATCGTTTTGGATACCTGGGCATGCGTTGCACAAGCCCTTCCCCAAAATGGTTGAAGGAAAATGTTACTTGCATCTTATCGTCTTGTGTATAATCGTCATTGTGGCCCAACAGCATGACCTACAACAATTAATATAACAAATAAATGAATGGCACAAACATTGATTAAGAAAAAGAATTGAACATTTAATACTACAAAGATGGAATTTAGATTCAAACCTTATCATGGTGCGTCATAAAGTTGTTTGAAATTGTAATTGCAGTCGAACCAATGATGGCATCGATGAGCCCATCTGTGCAGCTTGACAAGGAGCAATGGTCCACCCAGATATTGCTTGCCCCAAAGATGGAAACCCCATCTCCATCACTGATTGTTCTCCAACCGTAATGACTTGGGGAATCTCTCACCATGGAATTTCCTCCAGGCTTGCAGTCATGGATGTGAATCCGGTGAATGATAATGTTGGTCACATACTGTACCGTAATGCAGGGACCGTTGGCAATGTGGACATTGGCACCTCTGCCGTCGATTGTCTTGTAACTGTTCATGATAAGCTCTTCTTTGAGCTTGATGACCATGTCTCTCTCAAAAATGATCCACAAAGGCTCAGTTTGAATAACAGCATGGCGCAGGGTGCCCGGCCGTGGAGTGACCGCATCGTAGTCATTGGGATCTGTGATAACATAGAATCTGTCGTTCTTCCCTCCAAGAGCATTCCTACCGAACCCAATGGTGCAGTCTGCAAGCCTCTTCTGATCGTTTTCCCAATATGGATCGCAGTGCCAGCAGTCGTCGATGGGGTTCCCCATTCCACAAGACAAAGAACTCAGTTCCCTCCTCGAACTGTTAATGCTCCTGCAGTACATTCCATGAACTAACTGTTAACTGATCTCCTTCCATATATTCCATGAATTAAACTCAGAACAACTTGAATCTCAAAACACATTATGTAAATTCTTCAAGGCAGGTGCTGTACACAGTGGGGATATATACAAGGTCTCTACAGCTCAGGTAGAAGTTTAACCTGATGAGATTGATGCAGGATTCAACAAAAACAAGAATGAGTGAAAGGATGGCGAGAATTTCGTCGAAGCTTTATAAAGAAGCGACCAAATCGGGCAAGAACACTTTAAAACGAGTTGAGATTGATGCAGGATTCAACAAAAACAAACACTCTATAGCCTGGACAAGAATGGTGGTAATGTTAGAACAAATTTCAGGAATTTAACGCATCAAGAAGAAAACAGACATAGTGGAGTCAGAAACCTTACCGAATACACTACAACCCTGTAAGGAAATTGATCACCAATCTCAGCATTCTCTCCAACTGAAAATGCAAGAAAATATCAGCTCGGAAACTAAGCCTCTCAATTGATATACCAGTGATGGGTAAAGGCAGTGACCACGGCATACTCCGCTTGCTATCATCGGTCGTCCATATGTGAAGATCCCTGATCCGCGTTTTAGAACAAATAAATTATTATGCAGATGGTTTTTGCTATCGCTGGTCATCCATGTAGTTTGCCACCTGTTTTGTGAAGATCATGCTTGTCATCAGAGTTTTTGCTATCGTTGGTCTCTCCCGTTGTCCATGCAGTCTGCCACATGTTGTGAAGATCCCTGATCTTTATATTGCATTAAGGGAGACAAGGGAAAATTAGATGACAAACATCCATACATAAATGCTACTCGATGCGAGTGTAGATTAGTACATTAATGCAACCCTTGTTATTCATTAGACATTTAAATATTTGTACAAATTATACAAAGAGTTGACTTTGTCATTCTAAGCGAGCTAAGGTGGTTGATAAGTGAAAAAGAACATGTAGGCTTCATGCAATTTGAGAATCACTCACACAATGGTTTAGTCAATTTAATTCAATATGCTTATTTATTTAAATATTGTTCTTTAACTGTTAAATATAAAGCATAGTAATAGGTTGTGCATAATAGTCAAAATTGTTTTTTAAAATTAAAATATCATTTGTGATTTAACCAAATTGGAAATCTATTAGAATTCCACTTCAAAATCCACTCTAATGTCTGATTTAACCAAATTGGAGATCTATTAGAATTCCACTAATGTCTAGCCATATGGTATTGAGAAAAGGGATTCCAGTTCAATCTTTATGTTTATGGTGGCATATAAAATATTAAAACTTTTAAATTTATTTTATAATTAATTATGGGTCTCTAAAAAAAATGTTTATAATAAATAATAAAATATTACAAAAGATAACATTTTTAATGCATAAATGTTTTAATTGATAAATACAATTGTGTTTTTATTGATATTTTGATTCACAACATTTTATTATAAATATTTGTATATAGTTAACTTATAATAATAATAAATAAAATTATTTAATAAAATATTTATAAAAGTATTTCTATTTTATTGTAATTATTCAGGTTTTTAATTATATATGGCAAAAGATACATTTTGTATGCATA